>ML838281.1:0-25080 GCA_009831015.1 Picea engelmannii | reverse complement strand
TCACATTCTTCTTGATATGCATTGTATCAAATAAATGAAATATTTTTAGGTACTCATAGTAAGGCAACCTCATTAATTGAGTGGGATAACATTTCATTCCTCATGGAAGCCCATTATTACTACCTTCACTAATCCATTAGTTATTTTACCATTTAGGAAATCAATGAAAAAGGAAGAATGGAAGAGGAAACATAACAACCATAAGATAATATACATATCTGAACACAAGCATCAAGAACAACAAACCATAAAACACCAAAGTGATAACGGAGTTCGGAAATCTCACCTACGTCTCCAGGCCTTTTGTCTCAGTGGGTGAGGCTTTCTTATTTCTATTAGAAGATTTAAAAGTACATCATGACAGTTCCAAAAGGATTATAAACTAATCTGGTCTTTTTCTACCAGATCTTTGGAACCCAACAAAACTGACAGCACTGAAAATGGATGAACGGAGCTCCCAGAAATGGCTTGCAAAGGTGCGCTCCTCAATAGCTTCCCTGCATAAAAATAGATTTGCCTTAAAAATTCATCATCCTTTTCCTAATATCAATCTCCCCCTATGGATTCAAGAGCCTCTATTTTATATAGGCCTAAATTTGGCAACAACCTCCCAACTTCTCCCTAGGATCTAGCCTAAAAAAGGGCCCAAGATCCTCCAAAAATGGCCAAAATCTCCCAATATCAGGCCAAAAATCAATAAAAACCACCATACATAGTAAAAAACCCACTAATTGAAAAAAATTAAGGGTGAATCCCCTTTTCATGGGCTCTTGTTCATCTAGGTGCCTCCATGTGGCCTAGTGCTAGGTCTTAGCCCCTTTTGTCCTGGCCCTCGGTCGCATCTATGGCCATGTGACCTGGTTCTAACCTCCACGGGCCCTTATGTAGTTTTAGCCCCTAGATTCCAGCATGTGGTTATTCCCCTTGGTTAGTGGGCTAGCCCAACCAACTGGGGCTAACCCTATAACCTCCACGCCACAAACTAACATCCAGGTCATATGAGATATGCCTGTGATCGGGGGCTATACTCCATCGGTTATCTGTGCCATGCACCCAGGTAGTGTCATATCGTATGACTCTGAAACTAGGGGCTGAGGGTTGTAACCATATCTGTGTGCCAAAGTAATAACCATGGACATATGCAGTGGTCGTATGGTGTGCCCACTTGGGTTGTGGTCTAGGCCCCAACCCTATTTTCCATCGGCAACACATTAATGCAAGTTTAAAACAAATATGTGCCAACTATGGTTAAAACCCACCATGTAGGTGGGTTGGTATCCCAGCCTAAGTGAAGATGTATCCACCCATAGAGTTCATGAGGTCAACCCCCATGGACTCTCAAACAACTTTTAACCAAAATCCAATAAAGGGGTGCCACGTGGTAGCCCATGTCTGGGCCACATGGCACCATACCACTTGCCCACAAACTGCCATGTGTCAGACTATGATTTGTCCATCTGCCTACTACATGTCTTCCCAGTCAGCATCCAATGTACTTTCCATGTCAACTTCCACTGTACCTGCCACATCAGCCAGTTTCCACATGTCATACAACTATATGACCTTGCCACATCAGCCTATGCCATGTGTCACCCTTGCAGTGATGCCATGTGTCACACTCAGATTAGTCCACCTATCACCATCAACTGCCCATTATGTGCCAATGCATCACTGCCACATCACCTATACGACCGTATGACCTGTACAATCAGCTGCCACGTCAACACTGTACGGACTATACAGTCATCAAATTTTCCCTATTTGGCAAAATGAACAGATCGTGATATCTTGGTCATACGACTTCTGTTTGAGCTCATTCAAATTAAGTTGGGTTTGTATCAACGAGGCCTACGCACACGTCCATTTTGAATCCATTCTGATCACTTTGATTTTTAGGCCTTCCTGGACCCATTTTGGTTCCGAGATCCAATTCTAGATCACACCTCCCCACTAAAGACCTTTTGGTCCTCCAAAAGGTTACAAAATGGAACTTACCGATTACATACTCATAAGGATAAAAAAAAACACTATGTTGTACAAAAATGAGGTTATAACAGGTCATCATTTCAACATGTGTGATTACATTAATGGAAGCAAAATACAATAAATATGTGACATCCACTTCTGGAAAAACCAAGTGACTGTTTTCTTTCCTTCATGGTGTTCTTCTTGCTTCGTTGGTACTTTCTCTTCCTTTGTGAGTACATGCGCAATCCTTTTGTCCCTCTTTGGACGAAGCTCCGGATTAAGCTTCCAACAATTAGCATTTTGATGTCCACCCCTGTTGCAGTAAGTGCAGTGGTTTTTTGGCATCTAGACTTATTTTCCCTTCTCTTTCTTCCATTGTGGAGTTGAGTCTTTATTTTGTCTCCTTCTTGATCGACATAAAATTCTTGTACAAAGATTGTCTCTTCCAACACTTGGCAACAAAATGCTTGGGTGAATGACAAAAAGTACAAGGATACATATTCCACAACTTTTGGATTACATGATTATACTTTTTATAATAAAAAAGAGATTGGAAAAACCATGACCATTATACCTATCTTTCTTATCTTCACTTTGCTTTGGATATGACTTGCATTCACTATCACCATCATGGAGTGATATGCCATCACCTTTCATGAAGTGTTTTCGCAATGACTTAAACTAATCATTTGAAGCATCACTTACTTCCAAGGTTTTGGAAACCATCTTGGAGAATGATCCAACCTCCTCTTCGCCATATCCCAATCCTAAATAATGAGATCTTTCCACAAACTCTATGGGATTAATGATACCTTGGCCCTTATTTCCAAGGCCCTTTCCTTCATATCCCTTCTTGGTTAGCAATTTAAAACCTATACCTCTTGTATGTTTTTCAAATGCACCAAAAGAACCATCTTGATGGGAACAATGCGAAATTGATGAACGACTTCCACTGCATACCTCAGAGATGTTTTCTGAATTCGGTGTAGAAGGCAATTCCTTCAATTCTTCTTCTCTTTTTTCGTTCTTTGAATATTTCCCTTAAACCGATATCTTTCGTTCCAAGTAATCTGCATACAACACCTTCACCATCTCTGACATTGAAAAGAGAGTTTTTCTCACATCCTTCTCATCTTGAGAAAGTCCCTCTTTAGATTCCATTTTCTCACTTGAGATGTCCTTTTCCCTGGTAAACAAGCAAACTCAAAAACCAACCATCAACTAGTGTTACACATTATTTTGGTCACTCTGATGATGACCCTATAGGCATTTGTTCAAGCTTCCAAAACAATCGTTTACATGAGGAAAATGACTAAGTTCTTCCCCTACAAGGCACCTTTTTAGAACGACGTTGCGGACTGACAGTGGTTCACAGTGCAAAAATCCTTGATTTCTACAGGCTACTCTATCCCTGGATCATGGGTTTTCTGCATGCTGCTATACAGGCAGGGTGCGGCGGTGTTTGAAGATAAGAAAAGGAAGAGGTTTCATGAAGTTTCTAGAAGGATAATCTTCTAGAATATGAGGTGGTGTGCGTATGGTTGTGATCTTACTGGCTTCTATGATTTGGTGGGATCATCCTCATCCTAGTAACCACCTTCTCCTATATAATAATGGATTTCTCATGGAAAAGGTTAAGCAATATTGAGAAAAGAATTATTGAAAGAATAGGTTGAAGACTATGTGAAGGATCCTGATACAACTGATGCTTGGGGCCTTCATTTGTCCATCAAGTTTTGTGGACCATCTTCATACGAATTCAGAGCAAGTGTATGTGTGTGTTGGAACAAAGGACCACCAAAAGGGAACTTGCAACATCAAGGCAATTTGGTTGTATCTTCCACTTTTACTTAATATGATACAATGACATGTTTCTTTCCCATAAAATCATTAGCGTTTTATTACATGACTCCTTGATCACATGTTTAGGCTTCCATTGGATCTACAATTATTTCTTTCACTTTGGTTGGTTTGTGCTATTGTAGATTTAATCTCACAAGAGCACTGGAGTGAAGCAGGGGCAACAGAGATATAAGAAAGTGATATCTAAAGGTATGCCATCCATTCCTTATTTGATAGTAAATTCAATGGTAGCAACTTAGGGAAAGCGTCATGTCCTATCTTGTTTTGTTCTAGATCTAGGTGGATCTAGGGAGATTAGTTTATGTCCGCATTCACCGATTTATACAATAAAAAAATTAGCAACTCCACTGGGGATACGACTTGATTTGTGGTTTTTGTTTGCCATTTTATTTTAACCTATTCTTTTTACTTTAAATAAGTCTCTGAGTCTGTGGGAGATCCATTCAGACTCTCTGGATGTAAAAGTCCACTTAGATCCTTTACCCTCTTCTCAAAATTTCTTGATTTAAAAACACTTCCACACTGTACCCTATACATAGCCTATGGAAACCTTTAATTTCTGCACCCTGGTTGTTTTCTTCAGTGCGGGTTTTCCACACCCTATCTATTTATGGCCTGCAGAAACTCTTGATTTCCGCATTGTGATATGTTATCAGCCTGCATCGCCGTCTATGAAATTTTTTGAGTTGGGTCTTGACCTCTGTTGTTGCCCAGTTTTTGCCTTAATCAGCTAGGAGGGAATTTTAATGCCAACATATGACTGTTTTCTGAATATTTGACTTGTTGTTGATTGGTTTCAGAGATCGAGCACCTCTCTTTTAGTCTTTTTCTAGTTTTTTCATTTTTTATTTTTATCAACAAGGGTATAATCTCTGACCTTGTATCTGAGTGCTTGTTTGATTAAAAGTCTTTGATTGGATTTGAAGTTTTGGATTGATTGCATTTTCTAGTTTGCTTGATGATTGGGAAGTCATTTTTTCATTCGCATTTGAAGAAACATTTTATTGTCATTATTTATTTTTATCTTCATTAAAAGATTGGTTTGGGTGTTTGTTGAGTGTTTTATTTTCATTGATTACTCGTCCTTTCTTAACCCCATCCTTGTTTTGGTTTTCGAAAGGAAAATTAAAGTCTTTCATTCTTTTAGGTAATCATTCATACAGAAAATATTGGCATTCAAACAATTGAAAGAGAACAAATAGAGACATTACATTGTTCATAATTGTTTGGTATTTCATTCAAAGAAAAGGAATTGTACTTCGTAGTTCTCATTATTCCAGAAAAATACCTTCTCCCTGATGTAGATAGAATTCATCGAACAAAAAATTGCATCATTCATTTCTATTTGCATATTATTGGGTCAAGGTATTACACAACATTGGTTTGATTCCCATCTACCTCTTGAGTAACAACAACCTCTAAAAAACATTGCAAAATCTAAAACTCAATTAGTAACTTTTATTTTCTAGGGCTCTTTTACACCAACATTAGCTAGGCTAGAGATTTGGAATAGGCTGTGAGACACACTCTCCAAAGAACAAAACACAAAGTAGTATCTTGTGATAGGGAGTGTTCAAATACATTTGAAATATTTTGTCCTGGGAAGCCCTTCTCACACAAGGATCAAACCTGAGGTCACATTGATATTGGCAGAGTTACTCACCATGCTTTGTTGATCTCAGTGTAGACATTGCACGTATTATGGATGTTGCTTGAAGGTATAACCACAATGATGAGTGGAATCCTCTCAAGTTCATTTTGGGCTAGATACCCTGCCTTTGTGCATGGATCGAACTATCGACTGTTTCCCCAGGCATCACTGTTGTTTGTGGTAACTTTAGTAGCATATCTTCTTAGGGTCTTACACAAGGTGACTGTGAAGGGGCAAGTCCTCACGATACCTGGAATCGACGTTGGCTAGACTCACTCGGGCTCCTTGGAGGGTATACCCATGATTATGTGTGGGATCTTGCACCAGAGTGTAAGTTTGTTAAGCAGGTCGTCAACGTAACTTTTCCACCCTAGCCCAACCCCATCTTGTCTTGATTTCACAACGTTGGATTTCATCACCAACTGGTGACTTCATAATGAGAAGGTTTGTTTGCCTGGTTTAAACTCTAGATTTTATTAGCAAGTGTTGTTTGTTTTCGTAGTTGGCCATAGATTTTTTCCACAGAATTTTTGGTTCTGCCAACATAGACCCTCCACGCCATTCGCGCAAGGTACAGGGAATTCCCCCAGAAAATATGGAAGATTCTACCCCTCTACCCCCTCATTCATCGAAGGGCTCTCCTCAACAGAGTGAGGTCCAGGATACTACCACCACACTAGAGGAAGGTTTTGCCTCCTTGGAAAGTTTTCGAGTTATTTTCGATTATATGGAAGCTTTTCGCATCCCTCCTAGATACGAAAGGCGTTTTCTCTAGATGAATTCAGTTGGGGAACTTGTTGTTGATACTTCTGGAATTCTAACCAGACCTTATTCATGCCTTGGAGTCGACGATCCCTTCTGTACTACTGAAATAGTTAGAAGACCACCTCGCACAGTGCAAGACCTTTATGGATTAGGGGCAGGAGTGGATATACCTGCCATCCCTAAACTACCTGAAACATCTGCTACCCTCTCGATACCCCTAGATCATTTTGCCAGTACAACTGCCTATCTCTTTGTTGGTTTATATGCCCAGTAAGTTGTTCCTAGTTCGACCATTCCTCTCCAGATGGCCCACTCTACAATGGTCCATCGTGCTATGACTATTCCCACCGGGAATATAGTGGTTAACCATGCTCCCATTAGTACACCATGTTCCTTTAGACCTACCCATTCACTCCCTCTTGGGTATTGTTGTTCCCAAGTTTATACTTTAAATCTCTAAAGTATATCGTCAAAGCATCTGATACGAGTAAAGAAATTTAAGGTAGACAAAGTCGGCTTTGAAGGATAACCACTATGGTTGGTTCCTTAACTGTCTCCGTTGAGCTTCCTAGTTTTCTTGGATGCTTATGTCCCATTCAATGGCTGTCCATGAACGTTCTAATTCGACCTGGGTGTTAGTTGTTTGCGAGATAGTGTTAAATAAATTTAGGTCAATGCTAGTCTGATTAGAATGGTTGGGTTCTACATTAGGCTGTCTTAAGGCCGGAACAGTCATGAGGGATAATGGTTGGAAGAAGGTCTAAAACTTTGTTCAATAATGTGTGTTGATTTCTGATTTTGATTATAAGAGAAAAATTTCAAACACAGATTAATATTCAACATATCAAAGGTCGTTTCTTGTTCTTGAGTTAGATCTTAAAGACATGATAGTGACGAGTGAAAAACACAAAATCATTTAACAAAAATGGGGCATCGATCATGGAAGAATACCACTTTGCAATGAGGAAAGATGAAAGACAAGAGGACTCTAATGAAACACAAAACATTGCATCCTAAAGAATCTATAGGTCTTGAAACTGCTGACAGCAGGTACAGAGGAAAAACTGTAAATAATTAGATAACCCAACGACTTTGAACCAGTAGTAAATATTATGCTAAATTATTGTTAAAATTTCATCAAAGATACACTTAAGAAAAATTGATATGAGCAAAAACAAAGGGAACACATAGCTCAGGATTGACAATATCTGGAATCTCCACTTTGCATTCTTATTAATCACTGCAAAAAGTTTCTCCCATACAATGGCCACCAAAAAGCCTTTTCTTAGTCCTAAAAATTTACATTTATACAAAATTTCCAATCCTTGGTAGTTGGGGAATCTCTAATTTCTAGGAACTAACTATTTATTGTAAATAAGTTTAAAACTGTTTTACATGATTTTCTTTATCTTTCTTTTATTTTTTATAGCTACACTTTTCAAACTAGTACTTTATTGCTATGTTGAAGACTCTCCTTCTTTTTCTCTGAGAAATTCGATGCATTTGTTGAGGAAAGGTGTAGACATTTTGGGAGGCTCTAGAAACTCCTTTGCTTCGAATAGATATACCTTTCTCTATATCTTTGGGAAATAGTCTTCAACTCTTTTATCTGCAAACTTTATTGACTGCAATTTTAAGTTGGGCTGAATCAACAACCTATTGATTAAGGTGACATCCATTTCTTTTAGCTATGAAATCTCCATTTGGATCTCACTTAGATCTTCTTTAAACTTTAATTGGTGTCTTGCAATATTTATCTTCCCTAGAAGCCCTGCACAATTGTCCTTTCCTATGTTTAATGACCCTTTGTCTAAGAGATTGAAAACCTCTTCGCAGTCATCTTTGATTTCTTTAACTATTCTTTTGTTTTCCATTATGTTGGCTTCCCATACTTTGAGCATAATGTCACCTCTGATTTTCTCTTTGGATGATAATTTTGCAGTTTTGGATGTCTCTTCGTTCGTTGAATATATGATTTCCCATTGAAGAGAAACCCTTGTTGCTTTAGCTTCTTTTTCCTTCAGGATGATGTTATCAAAGGAATTGCTTGCTTCATGGAAGTAATTCTGGAGGATCTCTATCTTGGAAATCAACTTATGTTGTTCAACTTCTAGCTCTTCATACACTTCCAGTGACTGGGCCTGGAAAACTTTCAGATCTATGACTAGATCTTCAATTGACTTTAATTTTGTTTGTAATTGATTTATGATTTCTTCTTGCATTTGACTTGTCTACACTCTCTCTTCCATCTCGCTGAGGCTTGTTTTCAGGGATGGAATCTTTGCTTATCCCCGACTCTGGCTTGGTCTAGACCTTTATTTATACCTTCTTCAATCCTTTTTTCATTCTCCTTTAATTGGCCTTGTAGTTTAGCGACCGTGAGGTTTCTCTATGTCAGACGTGATTTCATATTTTCAACAGTGAACTGGTTAGCTATGGCTAACGCTCCCATAGAATCATCTACTTCGGTAGTGAAATATTCTTCCTCCAAATTATGCCCATCTATTATGATTTTGTGCTTCTTTACCATGGAATTTTCCCTTTGATGCATTTCCTTCTTCAACACTGCCTTTCTCTTCTTACTGAAAAAATAATCAGATGGAGGAATCTCTTCTCTAGAGATGGGCTCAAGGTCACTAACATATAGGGATATCAACTGGGGGAAACCAAAAGTGGATTGTAATGGAGTCAAAGAGGTGATGGGAGCACCTAGTTCTGTAGATCTTACCTCCTCTGTTGTTTTGGGGGTATCACCATGAATTGTATATGATGAAGGGAAATCTAGTTTATTAGACACTGGGGGTGTCTGAGACCCTTTTTCCATTCCTGAGTTCTCTGCCTTTTGTTCTTTTGTTTTCCGTGGAGACTCTTCGGTATCTTCTGTAATTCTCTTTGTATTTTCTTTATCCTGCCCCTCTGATCCAAAACCTGTGGGTATGCTTCCTTGTTCTGGAGGATGAGTTGATGCTTCTCCTAGTAATACCCCGAGAAAACCACTTCTTCGATGTTTCTGGAAGTTCAAGAAATTGTTTTGCAAGTCAGGTGACAAAGATTGAAACCTGGCCAACACTTTGTTGTAACTTATAATTCCTCTGAACATGTCATCACAAGGGGACTGTTCATGTTTGTATGCTTTCAGATTGCAGTTGACTTGGTGATTACCCACAATTTTATGGGGATCATATTTCCTGTGATCGATATTTAGCAACTTTATCTCTCCTAATGCGGCTGCCTCAACCTTGGAATGACCTAGATTGAGTAGTGAATATTTCCCAACCTACACAGGGAAAATAGGCCAAAATCTCTTTTGGGCCATTTTTAGTTCATTCCCAATGCCACCTATTACTATATGATGAGCCACCTCCCTGCATACCAGTCTATCAGGGAGGGATTTTGGTAGTGCGTGGGGAGGGATTGAATATCCAAAAGCCTGATGTAGGAAAAAATTTCTTCTATAAACCAATCAGCAACGACCTTGATACTTTCCATGACTGACTCGGAAATACGGGGAGGATCACTGCCAAATTGCATATGGTGCACCAGAATCACCACGAAGTGGAAAATTTCATAGAGGGAATCCTTAGAATTTTCCTCCCACAACTTAGAATGGTATTCATGAATGGGTTTATTAGAGGTTGGGTTCCAACTCCAATTCATCAGAGGGAAAGGGGTCATGAAGCATATGGCATCCATGATATAGGCGGACATATAGAAGGCCATTGGTTGGCCCTTGGATTTTGCAGTTTGATACTCTGTTACCTCCTTAGATAAATTGTCTGATAGGATTTTGTCCCAGTTGAAACTAAAACCTTCAGCTACTTCATGAAGAAGAGGCACCCATTCCGTAGGGAAATGAGTGGGGATTTTCTTTCCGAAGAGTCTACAAAGCATCATGCTTACATAGGCCATGTATTCATTTAGTGAGGTTGTGGCATATTTCCCATAAGTATCGGCCCTGAACTTTGATGGCACTCCCCACCAGCCTCTAATTATATCAGGGTATGTCTGATCTGACTCTGTGCATTCCTTTCTTTGAAATTCGGTTATGAATTCAGCATTATAAATGTACTTAGGATTAGGGGGTAGCATGTGCATTACTTGTATATATTCCGGCCTGAAGGAACCGATGACGACCCCACGACTGTCTAGAATGATCCTTGTCTTCACGTCTGCTCTCTCTAAGGCCCAATATATCATATCATTATATGGCATGAGCCATGGGTGTGTTGCTATCTTGTGAAGTTCAGACTCCGCTATGTCCTGGAGTTTGTTCTCAGAATCATGTGGCAAGTTCTTAATTTTGTAATCTAGATTCTTGAAGATTTGCCTCCAAGATTTGATAGAATCAATAGCATGGGGTGTGGTATCAACTACAACATCTCCTTCTATACCTGTGCTTTCAACAGTTCCCTCAACTTTCTTAAGTACCCTCTTAGGTGCCATAGCGTTCGCACTAGATTGAAAACCTGTTTGCAGATGAGAAAATCTATAAGCTTGGATGAATACAACTCACTCGTGATTGTAAAAGATAAGAATAAAATTTGAAATGCAGAGTTGCAGTTCTTTTAAATCATCCTTTAATGGACGTACTAAGACATGCAGTAAGACTTTAATGTTTTAAATGAAGAAGATGAGCTCAAAGGTACACATTTAAACTTAAAAATCTTAATTCATCCTGTTACAGATATTATCATATATCAGCGATTTCAACTTGGAGTTTCGAAATGACTATTTCTTAAAACGCCGAATCCCGAAGCCCGAAAGAAGTTTAGTGATTACTAATCATGTTTTAAAATGATTTAATTCAATTTTAAGACTTTTTTTTAGAGTTTATGATTTTTCATTTCGGAGTTTCGAGGATCACGTACCCAAGAGATATGTCATATGAAACCCCTGAATGTGAAAAGAGAATAGCTTAAATCAGACGTTAATCATCTATATTAAAACCTTAATTAATCAAGATTAGTTGTGATTAAGACTTTCAAAAATCGAGAATCGGGAATTCGTAGACCTATATTTAAAGAGCGCTTTGTTACTGGGAAACCCAAAACTCCGAAAGATTTAAGATTCACTGATCGTGATTAAGGGTTTAATTAATCACACTTAAAAGGTACTTTGCAAATAAGCACATTGGGATTTATAACATTTGTTTCCCCTTTTTTTATATATATTTAAAAAATAAATAAAACCCCTTTCAGAAATTCGGCACTGGGATTTTGGAGTTGTGAACTTTAGAATGACTTCTTTATGAAACGCGAAATTCTAAATCACGAAAGGTTACATTCTGTCCCCCATTTTTTTTTTCAAAATTAGGGTGGCTCCATACTAGGAAAATATGAAGTCTTTGGTTAGAGATAAAAATTCATACCTTGTTTCAACAGGTATCATGCTTTGAACCCTTCTGTTGCTATCCATACCCAAGTTCTGTCCAAAGTTCAACTTGGGCATAATACCTCTGCTAGTTATGTTCCCACACCTTCCCAGGTCCTCTCCGGAGGGTCTTATCCACCTCTTCATGGTTTATCTGGACCTAGTGGCTCCAATCCAATTGGAAGCACTCATCATCTTCTCACTTCTGGTGACCAGATTCCCACTAGAGGAAAATCTTATGCTGGGGGGAAACCTCAATTTGGGGGTCAAACTCAATTTGGGGCGCCACCTCCATTTGGAAGACAATCTCAGGTTGGAGCTTATCATTCACAATCTGGACCAAACACATTGAACTTGTTATCTCACCTTTGGAACCTTTGTGTGCAAGGAAACCCACAACCCTCTGGGAGGCAGTCTTTTCAAGCTATCCTTTTTGTACCCCCTAAATATGGTCATCCATATTCGGGTTCTTTGAATCCCACTTGGGGTCCAAACTTTCAGTCCAGTGCCCCTTTTCAAGGGAACATCCCTAACCAATCCAACCCTATGGGCTATATGCGAAAATTTCTTATGGTCCTACTAGTATACCGACGTGACTTCCTCCCCAAAGTCACGAGTATCCTCAAGTGAATAGACAGTTTCCTTTTTTAGCCACTTTGGACTTACCCGATTTGTCTAGAATTTTGAATGATCCTATCCATCATTCTCGTCATTGGCCTGTCATACCAGCCAAATTACCATTGGGCATTCCTAAGTTCGATGGTAAACCAGGAGAAGATCCAAACAATCATGTAATGACCTTCCACCTTTGGTGTTCATCCAACTCTTTGATGGATGAATCTATTTGATTATGTATTTTTCAATGAACTCTCATGGGTTTGGCCGCAAAGTGATATATAGAATTACCACAAGGCTTCTTCACCGACTTTAATACCCTAGTCATGGCTTTCCTCACGCACTACCAGTTGCCAATCTGTTATGAAACAGGAACCAAGATTTTGAGTTCTTTCAAGAAAAATAAAGCCACTCACATCTCCAATCACATTCATGAGTGGAGATGAAGATGTTGTTTAATCAAACTCGATCTTTCCGATCAATTATTTGCAGAATGATTCATGAAATCCTTCATGAATGACATCTCTCGTGACCTTTCCATGGGTGGAGTTGTCACGGAAGAACAGGTGATCAGTCGTGCTCAATACCTCAATCTCGTTTATTCACAAACGGGTACTCTTTACGATTTTCTCCCTGATGCTCCTTTCCCTTCTACCACGACCACCTCAACAACCCTGACAACTTCTCATGTTGTTGATGGTGTGATAGGAACTTTCCATGCTTAACCTCAATTTTCACAGGCCTCTCACACCAATCCCAAATCCCATGTTTCTAATGTTCAAACTGCTCCAACTCCCAATCCTCCCACTGGTAAAACTTCAGAAGTGAATGTTGTTCAATCTACATACTGGTAAGAATAAATCTAAAAAAGGGAAGGGTAAGAATAAGGAGGATAAAAATAATAGCCCACAATTCGACAAGACCAAGTCACAACTTGTTGATGATAAGGAAAAATTCAAACCTCTCTATCCTTTCCTTATCTGTGGTGATGATCACTACACGAAGGACTATCCAAAACGTGTTGAGGTCACAAAGTTCCTTCAAGTGACCACAAAACCTCCTACACCTGTTGTGTTGTCTCAACCCTTCCCTTCTCAACAATAGGCTCAATTGGTCATCCATGATCAACCTTCTTCCTCCACTACCTCCTATGTCCTTATGTGTACTGGTGATTCAAAGAAGAATGATGTCACACTTACCACTCGAGCCAAATATTACTCTTCCTTAAAGGAGAAAACTGATGATACCCCACCTTCGTTGGTTCAAAAATCTCCCTTGACTCCACCTACCAATGATCCTCTTCATCTCGAACAATTGAGCCTCGATACATTTATTCACCCTCCCCCAAAGGGTGCTGTCAGAAAGTCTCCCTTCAATCCTCATGCATGTGCTTCTCAGAACTACAGTATTGTAGAAGATATGGCACAATAACCTTCTGCGATGTTGACTCTTGAGGTCGTTCAAAGTTTTCCCACTCAACGGAGGGCTCTGTTAAATCCTATTAGTGGAATTGACCCTACGAATATAAATTTGATAATTTTTTACCTGGAAGATCACATTCCAAGGTTACCCCCTCAGCTCTCTTTTCAGATACAAGTTGTTGTCGCAGACAAGAACATTTGTAGAACAGTTATTAACGAGGGTGCCTCAATGTGTGTAATGTTTTTTGCCTGTTGGAAGTCCATTGGCTTTCCTCCCTTAACTGAATGACACAACATGCTCAAAGCCTTCAATGGCTTTAGCTTTAAACTCTACGGTGTACTCCCTTCGTTTCCTATTACATTAGAAGGAAAATCAATCAATGTTGAAGTTGAGGTATTTGACGCACCTCTCGATTACAACCTCTTACTTGGCCATAGCTGGATTGATTCCATGCATGCATTGGTGTCTACTCTTTTTCATGTTGTACGTTTCCCACACCAGGGAAAATTTGTTACAGTAGATCAACTGGCCTTTTTTAACTCTAATACTCATACTAGAAATGTACCCTCCATTTCCAAGACACCCCCTTGGTATGAGAATGTCGGTGTGGGTATACTAAAAGATTCAACTTTGATGGGTACATTCCCAATCCCACCACCCGACGTTCCACCTCCTTTGGTTGCCTTGATTAACATGATTTCCACCTCCGTCTACGAAACCCCTGTGTCTTCTGACCCATGGATAGTACCCGAACCTGGTGATTATCTTTACTATGGCAACTAGATGATTTTAAGTCTAGTTGAATCCACTTATCAAGCCATTAAATCGACCGACCCTTCTACTCCCTCTCTTGGTGATTCATATCCTGATCCATTTCACATTATTTTTCCTACAGACAAGATGATCATGTCGGTTATGTCCATGGAAGACACCCCATGGGATGATGGGAATCATCGTTCCATCCTCTTCCTGGAGTAGCACACCTTAGAGAGTTACCAACGGATCTCAACTTCGTTGACTGTTGTCATTATTTCTTATGTTTCGGAGTTCACACACGATGTGTTATATGAAGGGAACTTGAGTAACCTTTCACCCAGCATCCGCCTCGACATATCTATTAAGCCTGGAGTTGTCGAAAATGTTCACATCAGAGCTTCCTGTTCCATCGATGAGGTTGTCACATACAAGTCCATTTTTCAAGAGTTTTGTCACATCTTCGCATGGAGTTATGAAGAGATGCGGGGTATTGACCCTGATATTGTTGTACACAAAATTAAGACCTACCCGGGTGCTAAACCCGTCCAGTAGAGACTTCTCCTGGTCCATCCTCGTAGTCATCTGGTATCAATATTGAAGTCGAAAAACTTCTTAAAGATGGATTTATTTATCCCTTGGCTTTAACTGATTGGGTATCCAATCTAGTTCTGATTAACAAGAAACAAGGTATGATCTGTGTCTGCGTTGATTATACGGATATCAACAAAGCATGTCCTAAAGAAAAATTTCCTACCCTCTTCGTTGACCAAATTGTCAACAATTGCATCGGAAGTGAGATCGTCTCTTTGATGGACAGTTTCTCCAGATATATTCAAATCAATATCTTACCCGCGGATCAACATAAAACCTCTTTCATTTGTCCTTGGGGCAACTTTGCCTACTGGAAACTACCCTTCGATTTAAAGAACGTCAGTGCAAATTTTCAACGTGCCATGTCTTATGCTTTTCATGATATCAAGGACATTGTACAACCATATCTAGATGACCTGCCATCACATTCCATTCATCGTAGTGACCATTTGGCACACCTCCGAGCCATTTTCCTTCATTGTCAGTTCTATCGTATATGCTTAAACCCACACAAATGTGTCTTATGTGTGGAGTTTAGACAATTCCTGGGATTTATTTTGTCACGTCAGGGGATCAAGGTCAATCCTTTGAAGGTAGAGGTGATTCTCAATCTCCCTCCTCCTTCCTCACTCTACCAGCTACAAATTTTGCAAGGGAAGGAAATTTTTTTACGTCGTTTTATCCCCAACTACGCTGAGTTAACACTTGGATTTACTCGACTACTGAAGAAAGGTTCTGAGTTCATATGGGACACCACTGCCAATAAAGCCTTCAAAGCTTTGAAACTGATTTTAACCCGTACCCCACTACTTTTCCTACCAGATTATATTTGATATTATTTCCTTTATCTCGTTGCTTCAGACTCTACCATTGCTACAGTCCTAGTCCAAGAATATAATTTACACGATGAGCACGTGATTTTTTATTTGATTCAGAGTCTCATGACTACCAAGGCCAAATACTTGCACGTTGAAAAACTAGTCTTGGGAGTTGTTCAAGTTGTCCATTTCCGTCACTATATCCTATTACGAAAGACCCCTATAATTTCCGATTGCAACCCTATGCAACACATTCTTACATACCATTTTCTAGAGGGAAAATACTCCAAATGGATAGTGATTCTCTAGGAGTTTGACTTAGAGTTCGAACGAGCTAAGTTTAAGAAATCCTTGGTGTTTGCTGAACTGATATGCGACCTTCCCTGCACTGAGACAAAAAATGTAGTAGAGGATTCTTTACCCGACGAATCCCTTTTTCTAATCAGTTCCAATGACCTTTGGTATGGGGATTTCATTATCTATCTCTAGAATCAGACTTTCTGGCCTAATTTGTCTAGCGCTAACCGTCGTCACATACGTTACCAAGAATGCCAGTACATTATCCTTAGTGACACTCTTTATTGACATGGGGTTGACTCTATTTTTCGACGATGTCTCACCTATGATGAGACTGAGAAAGATTTGAATGGTTTCCACTCTGGAGCATGTGGTGGTCACATGTCTGGGTATGCTACTGCCTAAAAGATCTTACGAGCAGGGTATTTTTGGCCTTCTTTATTCAAAGTCTGTATTATTTCCATGCAAAAATGTCATGCTTGTCAAACATACAACAACAAAATAAGATCACATCCTTCTCCTTTACACCCTGTAGTTTCCATTGGACCTTTCGCGAAATGGGGCATTGATTTCATGACCTGTAACCCTCACTCAGTCGAGGGGCATGGATACATTATCGTAGCTGTGGATTATTTCAAAAAATGGGCCGAGGTGATGCCTACATTCGATAATATCGAAAAAAATTCATCTCTATTCATATTCAATCATATCATCACATGATTCGGAATCCCGCAAGCTATCGTCACTGATCGCGGTAGCCATTTTCGAAATTTCATGATGTCCGAGCTTATCGAAAAGTTGGGTCTTCGACATGAAAACTCAACCCCCTACTATCCACAGGCCAATGGCCAAGTTGAAGCAATAAACAAAGTTCTCATCACTATGCTTCGACGGATAATAGGAATTCACAAGACAAGTTGGCACACGATGTTGTTTTCATCATTGTGGGCATAATGGACATCCATGAAGTCCACTACGGGATTTACGCCTTTTCAGTTGGTGTATGGTATAGAAGTTGTTCTATCGATTGAATGTGAGATACCGTCATTGAAGCTAGTTGTTGAAATTCTTCCCAACACCTTTATCGAAGAAGAACGTCTATTGTATCTTATGTGATTATACCAAACTCGTCGTGATGCCACCCTGGTTATTGAAACCTAGATGAAATGCGTAAAATCCCAATATGAAAATCATGTCAAGCCACATGTTTTCTCTGAAGGTAATATAGTTCTCCTCCATGAACAAAATAGTGATTTACTAGGGGCTCGAAAATTCGAGGCTATGTGGTGCAGCCCTTATATTGTCAAACGAGTGTTGGAGAAGGGAGCTTACAAGTTAGTAGATTATGATGTCATTCCTTTGAGTGAACCCAAAAATGGGCTTTACTTGAAGAAGTATTATGCTTAGGCCATCTTTGCATGAGTGCTTTTATTTTTACTGTATCATACTTTTGTGTGCTACTTTTGTGTGCTTTTCGATATTTGGTTTCGACCCCCAATTGCTTACCTTGAGTTATTCTTGGTTTCCATATGTCGACATCTTCTCTACCCTACATTCTCTTCGCTGATGGTGCTAGTCATAGTACTCATAACCTAGCTTCTTCTACCTGGGCAATCTATGCACCCACGACCGAACTTATCAATCTACAAGGTGTTTTCCTCGGTCATGCAACCAATAATATTGTAGAATATAGCACAGTCATCGAATTGTTGACTGATGCTATTTCACTTGGGATTCAATGACTGGTTGTACGAATTGATTCGCATCTTGTAGTGCTACAATTAAGTAACATCTATAATATCTGAATTCCTACTTTGTTATAGGTATATTTACAAATTCGTCTCTTGGAATGTTACTTTGATTATTTTGAGTATCAACACATTCCTAGATGTCTAAATATGTTAACTGATGCATTAACTACTTGTGTGTTAGACAGACATTTGAGACATTTATAAATTGAATCACACATCACATGTTTTATATAAAGAAAAGTAAGCCGGTAGAAAACTCATGTGTATATATAACGATAAAAATGTTTTTTACAAAAAGTGCTTTCCATCCAAAGACCAAAATATCAAAATATGAAGTCCATGGCTTCTACAAAAGAGCATCATGGATGTTTCTCACAGTAGCATACTACTACCCATGCTACCCTGCAGAGTAGTCAACTGAGTGAACCTGACACGCCTATGGTGTGGTGCTGATAACGCCTCAGAATCTCATTGATCGAGATATCTGGGATGTCCGCTGTCAAACCCTCTAAATTATGCTCGACTACTGCATAATCATCAGCGTCCCATCCGACTACTATAGCTACTTCCCCTCACATATGAATGGGGGATGTACCCAGAGACCGGTGTGGCCCTACATCTACATGGTCAAAATATTTTTGATTAGTCATTGGATAGAGAACATAAAACACATCTTATATTCTAAAAAAATCACAAAAACATCACAAAAGCATATTGTTTTTCTTACCTAGGTCCCCCCACTGAAAACCCTCAGGTAAAACCAAATCGAGGTTGCCTCAAAAGTCCAAGCCGACACAGGCATAATCGCCTATCATCAATATTTGTGGCCTCAACCAATCAAAGAATGCATCATTGTATTTCACAATGGGGCTCGCTACATGACGAGCCATGAGATCGCACCACCTTTTCATCCTTGGATCCCATGGTTCTGGTATACCCCACTCTACCTGTAGGCATAAATGATGGACTCTTTATAGAAATAAAGACACCAAAATGGACCCATACTTGAATTGATTCAGGTCCCCATTCTTGCTCTTAGTTAACTATGTCTTCATACTGCGAAGAAGACCATTGCACCAGTTGAAAACACGAGGTTCTATGCATTCCATGACATAATGAAAATAACTTTGGAGGGCCATGTGCAGATATGCACTTCCTGCCATCCGTGAAATGGTAAAAAAAATGTTCTAGAGAGTTAAATCTCAAACACCTCTGATAGATACCTTACATTTGCACCTTTCGGCCTTAGGTTTGTAGTACCGACGGATGTATTCGCTCATCAGCAAACCACCACCTCAACCTCCTATTAAGGTCACATGTGCTCCACGATGAGATAATCCCATCAAGAAGTAAATTTCCTCGATATCCAAGGAAAGAAAATTAACACCCACATGAAACACCTGTTGGTATACATCCCACATGTGGACCAAGTATTCTAGTAACCTCAGTTGAGCTCTCATGCCTTGGATTTTGAATTTTTTTAACAATATGCACTATCATAGGTAATTCACAATCCATGGATCATTCAAGGCCTCGAATTCATCATCCTTTTGTTCCCAGTCTCTCCACTCCAACATTTTGGCAATCAAATACTTGCATGGAGACGAGAAAAAGGGATTAGCATCCTCAATCATTGCTTTTGAAATTCTTTTTTGAGCAAACGCGTGAGTAATGTTTTGGGTTTTCGACTGTCGCAGACAAGATTTAAATACAGTGTGGGGTTTCTGCAGGTGGTCCATAGGGAACCCACGGAAATCCTTGATTTACATAGGTCTCGATACTGGCCACCTGCGGCGACCCCAGCGCGAGCCTTCCAGCCCAAAAACGCATCCAAAAACTACTTTTTAACCAAAATAAATGAATTTTAATCCATTGAAAAAGAAGAGGATGACAAGCTTACTGTGTTGACATAGACCATTTTCTAAATGGTAGCCTGTGATTCTCACAATCGACAACTAAAATATGAGGTAAAAACAGGGTTTCTAGACAAGTTTGGAATGAAATGCAAATGAAATAGCAATAAGAAGTTTTATCCCTATTTATTTAACTTTTTTCTTTTTCTAATAATATTTTATATTATTTTAATGCATTTTATCATAATCTAAAGGTCTAATGGTCCCATTATTCTTTTATTTTTTTGCAGGTGGAAAGAATATAGTCCTGAACAATGCTGTATGGATATTTTTTGATTCGCTTTGCTGTTTGTTACATATATCAGTCCTTTTTAGGATTTTTCAGAAAAAAACCTCAAGCCTAGTCTTTGTTCGTTCTTGTGCTCGAAAATCGATGAGAACGTAATCGAGTATACTTTTTTTATTTTTTCATACTCGTCATGGAAACACAAAAAGCGGAACCCGTGGAGTATCCTTTAATCTCTTTTCACACTCCGTAAAAACGAAAATATTGTCGAGCGACCTTGTTATTTTCACACTCATAAAAGTATTTGGAGAAAACATTCGATGGGCGATAGTTTATCACTTTTTCGGTCTCGTCGAATTATTTTACGAAAAAGGAACTGAGAGAGTTCTCTTTAATGTGTTTTTCAAAATCTATAAACATGAAAAACCCTTGAGTTTTCTATCTTTGGACTTGTTAAACAAACATCGAAAGACCCACATGAGACCAAACCACTCCTTCTTAGTGTTCGTTAAAAATACTCTGAGGGACTCGTCCAAAGGATGAGCTTACATCAAAAAGCATATGTTATCCTCCTCAAGCTTGAGTAAAAATAAATAGGTACTCGCCAAAAATGGTGGGGGAAAATTTGGGAAAGAAATGTGTTTCTGTATCTGTGTTAGTGGCAGTACTAGTCACTCTTGAACATGACACCCCCTTCATCATTTGAATCTGGGTTGGGAAATCCATTTGTCTCTCGTCTGACCTTCTGCAAGTCCATATCTTGGGTTGTCTTTGAGTCAATGCTGCCAAGACTAGTTTCGTGTCATTCATATGTTCAAGAGAAGTCCAACCAAGCCCTCTCTCGAGTCGGCCATCTGCATTGTCATTTCTTACCATGTCGGCTTTCCCTATGCCAGTTTCAAATCATTTTTATACTTTGATCTACCTTAAATATGTTACTTATTTCATGTCACTAATGGGGGATACATCAAATCCCTCATGTGATGAGTCTTTTCCTATTGAATTCAACTCATCATTCGGGAACAAGACCTAGAAATCGTTTAGTACCTTAGAGCCTGCATACCTCAATGATAGGTTTCTTCTCTTTCGACAGTGGATTCACATCAATGGTCCCCGATCAAGATATTTCATCGAGTGTTCAACTTCAAATAATTTATTCACATTTGATGGATTGTACTAAAGTACCTTGGGATTCATTGACATCAATGGTGATTTCCCTCACGCTTGTTAATGATTTTCATCAATGACCAGTAATCAAGTGGTTTCTACCATGTTCGACTTCAACACCTGTAATCACATGGTTAGATTCGTACTTACGGACAATGGGATTGAAGACCCTAGATCTTATCTTTTGGGTTCAGGTTGCGATGGAGTATTTATGATTTGTATTGACACACAGATCCACTTTGTATGCCTCATGATTGTGTCTAAATTTAAACATTCTAATACATAGATCCACAATGCATTCCTGGTGGCTATGTATAATATTGATGACATGGATCCATGGTGTATAATTGGTGGCCATGACTTGCATTTATGATTTTGATCACTTGTAGTCTAAGCATGGGAATGACTACCTCATAAATGGTATAATTCTATGTAGATGCTTGATTGTTTGCAGGTTCCTTCTTGGTGTGCTCCTTGTTCCCGACACACACACACACACACATTTTACAAAGTATTTCTATTGTCACATGTTCCAGCCTCATACTTTGGGGGGCATTCTGTTACACATTATGTTGTTCACTCTGATGATGACCCTACAGGAATGTGTTTAGGCTTCCAAAACAATCTTTTGCATGAGGAAAATGACTAAGTTCTTCCCCTACAAGGCACATTTTTAGAATGACGTTGTAGGTTGACAGTGGTACACAGTGCAAAAATGATTGATTTCTGTAGGCTTCTCTATGCCTAGTTCACGGGATTTATGCAAGCTACTCTATGCCTGGCTCACGGGATTTCTGCATGCTGCTATACAGGCAGGGTGCGATGATGTTAGAAGCTAAGAAAAGGAATAGGTTTCACGAATTTTCTAGAAGGAGAATATTCTAGAATATGAGGTGGCATCCATATGGTTTTGATCTTACTGGATTCTCTGATTTGGTGGGATCATCCTCATCCTAGTAACCACTTCACCTTCTCCTATATAATAATGGATTTCTCATGGAAAAGGTTAATCAAGATTGAGCAAAGAAGTTTTGAAAGAATAGGCTAAAGACTGTGTGAAGGATCCTGATACAACTAATGCTTGGGGCCTTCATTTTTCCATCAATATTTGTGGACCATATTCATACGAATTCAGAGAAAGTGTATGTGTGTGTTGGAACAAAGGACCACTGAAAGGGAACTTGTGGCATCAATGCAATTTAGTTGTATCTTACACTTTTACTTAATATGATATGGTGATATGTTTCTTTCCCATAAAATCATTAGCATTTTATTACATGACTCCTTGATCACGTGTTTAGGTTTCCATTGAATCTACAATTATTTCCTTCACTTTGTTTGGTTTGTGTTATTGCATATTTAATCTCACAAGAGCACTGGAGTGAAGCAAGGACAACAGAGATATAAGGAAGCGATATCTAAAGTTATGTCATCCATTCCTTCTTTGATAATAAATTCAATGGTAGAAACTTAGGGAAAGCGTCATGTCCTATATTTTTTTATTCTAGATCCAGGTGGATCTAGGGAGATTAGTTTGTGTCCACATTCATTGATTTATCCAATAACAACTAGCTTTGATACCATTTGATCTGAAAAGATCTTTTAAATGAAAATGGTTGAGTTATTTTGCATGAGTTATTTTACCATTTAGGAAATTAATGAAAGAGGATACATAGCATCCATAATATAATATACATATCTGAACATAAGCATGAAGAAAAACAAACCATAAAACACCAAAGTGATAACGGAGTTCGGAAATCTCACCTACGTCTCCGGGCCTTTTGTCTCAGTGGGTGAGGCTTTCTTATTTCTATTAGAAGATTTAAAAGTGCATCATGATAGTTCCAAAAGGATTATAAACTAATCTGGTCTTTTTCTACCAGATCTCTAGAACCCAACAAAACTGACGGCATTGAAAACGGATGAACGGAGCTCCCAGAAATGGCTTGCAAAGGTGTGCTCCTCAATAGCTTCCCTGCATAAAAATGGCTTTGCCTTAAAAATTCATCATCCTTTTCCTAATATCAATATCCCGCCATGGATTCAAGAGCCTCTAGTTTATATAGGTCTGAAGTTGGAAACAACCTCCCAACTTCTCCCTAGGATCTGGCCTAAAAAAGGGCCCAAGATCCTCCAAAAATGGCCAAAATCTCCCAATATCAGGCCAAAAATTAATAAAAACCACCATTCATAGTAAAAAACCCACTAATTGACAAAAATTAAGGGAGCATCCCCTTTTTCACGGTCTCTTGGTCACCTGGGAACCTCCATGTGGCCTAGCATTAGGCCTTAGCCCCTTTTGTCCTGGCCCTCGGTCGCATCTATGGCCATGTGGCTTGGTTCTAACCTCCACGTGCCCTTATGTGGTTTTAGCCCCTAGATTCCAGGCTTTGGTTATGACCCTTGGTCAATGGGCTATCCCGACCGATTGGGGCTAGCCCCATAACCTACACGTTGTGAACTAACATCTGGGTCAGATGTGATATGCCTGCGCTCGGGGGCTATACTCCATCGGTTATTTGCGCCATGTATGAAGGAAGGGTCATATCGTATGACTCTAAAACCAGGGGCTGAGGGTTGTAACCGTATCTGCGTGCCAAATTAATAACCATGGACATATGTAGTGGTTGTATGGTGTGCGTGCTGGGGTTGGGGGCTAGGCCCCAACCCTATTTTCCGTCGACAACACATTAATGTAAGTTTAAAAAAAATCTGTGCCAACTATTGTTAAAACCCACCATGTATGTGGGATGGTAGCCTGACCTATGCGAAGATGTTGCCTCCCATAGAGGTCATGATTTCGACCCCCACGGACTCTCAAACAACTTTTAACCAAAATCCAATAAAGGGGTGCCACGTGGCAGCCCATGTCTGGGCCACGTGGCACCATACCAATTGCCCACAAACTGCCACGTGTCAGACTATGATTCATCCATCTTTCTGCTATGTATATTCCTAGTCAACATCCACTATACCGTCCATGTCATCATCCACTGTACCTACCATGTCATCCAGTTGCCATGTTTCGTACGACTGCACGACCTTTCGATGTCAGCTTGTGCCACGTGTCACCCTTGCAGTGGTGCCACATGTCACATCTGATTTCTCCACCTGTCACCATCAACTGCCCAGTTAGTGTCAATGCATCACTGCCAAGTCACTTGTACAGTCAGTTTCCATGTCAGCATTGTACGAACTTTACAATCATCAAATTTTGCATGTTTGGAAAAACGAACAGATCACAATATATTGGTCATAAGACATTCATTTGATCCTGTTCAAGTTGTGTTGCATTCGTATCAATGAGGCCTATGCACGCGTCTGTTTTGAAGCCATTTTGAGCACTTTTATTTTTAGGCCTTCCTGGACCTATTTTGGTCCCAAGATCCAATTTTGGATCATTCATGACGACGACATTGATGAAGCATAAAAAAAATCAGAACTCTATTTATCAAATGCGGTAAAATAAATTGAATAATTAAAATAAAATTTCAAAACATGATTCCATTTGCGATACATAAACAAAATGTGTACCTCGAGGATTAATTCTGTCATATGCCAACTACCATAGGCGAGGTGTCATTCTTTGTGGTTTTAGTCCAGTCTCTTATTTCCCATTGAAAAGATATTTTTCAGTAGTATGATACTTATGTTTCTTAGAGACAAAGTGTCTATACTCATCAAACACCTCCTTTCCTAAACTTTTTGATCGACGATATTTCATCTTAGGACCAAAAATTGGACATGCAAATTTACCCTTTGTTTGAAGACCTGCAACAGATGGATTAATGTGAATTATTAATATACAAAATGATTATTTAAACAACATGCATGATATATTCATTTAATTATATACTATTCAAGTGTGCAAATGTTACATACCACAAAAATGTGTTAGTCCTGG
>ML838280.1:55801-69769 GCA_009831015.1 Picea engelmannii | reverse complement strand
TGAGTGAGCCGGACTTAGCTCATGTTTGCAAGTGTGTATAAGGACGGCAACAAGACTTAACAAATGAAAGAAAGAAAGAAAACATAAAGAAAAAGGCAAAGAAAGGGGTAGTAAGAAACAGTGTCGAGGAAATGGTAACTCAAAGCTAGCTCCCTCTCAAAGGCTTATGCATGAAATTATTGAAGACTCCTAGCTCTTGAAAGCTAGTTGGACAAGAAAGAAGATCTATATGACTATGAGGGTCATACATGACACTACCCTTTCCCTTTCCACACATTATTCATCATTTCACCTACATCTAACTTAGTGATCTAGAAAAGATCACTTGTCTTGTTCTTTGTCACATGTAATAGGGGCTAAAAGTGTCCTCCCATGGTAAACTTAGGAAAATTTGAAAATTAACCTTTGTTATGTTGTTTCTAGAAGAGAACACAATGTGTGCATCATCTAATGGCTTGTAAGGGGGTTAGACCCACCAATATAAGTGGGCGCCCTGCATTGGGAGTTGTGTACATGCATATGGGGTATCATCTATGCCTTGGGATCCATGTACCATACCTCAGGATCCATGACACTACATTGGGATCTGTCATGCCACATTGGGATTTGTGACAGTGCATTAAGCTATGATAGGGTGCCACATCATCATAGTTGCCACATGGATTATTCCAGGAGAGCATCCTTGCCTAGTTGGACTATTACTCCCACATGAGACATTTATTGTGCTTCAGTTACTCACATGTTGGGTTGAGGGCAGTTACATTTGGTCACAGGTAGTTATAGTGGTTATAGGTGGTTGTGGCATTGGCTATCACACATTATATTATTTTATTGCGGAGCGCCTAGCCTTTGGGTGCCACACGTGCCACTCTTCATTGGATTCTCACCTTGGACATCCCACACACGTGGCATGACGTCATCATTCCTTGGAGGCGTTTTTACTTGGAGATCACCTCTTCTTCACTTCATGGGGTTGGTTAGAGGAGAACCCTTGTTCCTTGGCACTTGGTTGACTATGCATCACACACTTGAGGGGTCATTAGCATCTTTTGAGGACGGCACCCATGTTCCCATGCTCTCTTGGACCACACGTGTGGGATCTAGTTGTATTTTCCACCATCTCGAGGAGGGCGCTAATGTTATTGAGGATTATTTGGGTGGCTTTGTGACCACACATAGTATTTTCCCATGGATTTGACTTGAGCTCATGGTTTGAGCTAGCACATTGTATTTGACCCATTGTATTGAGAGGCTCTTTATCTATATAAGGAAGGAGCCTCCTCACTTTTCATTCAAAGTTGGAGAATATGAGAAATCACTTGACTCATTTTTATTGGTGTTATTTGTTCATCTTAGTCTTTTTCTTGAGAATTTACTTGTGAAGAGTCTAGCAAGAGTGTTTTCATGCAACAGGTGAAGGCGGATGAAGAAGATAGCAAGGAGCCACAAGAGGAGTAAAGTGCTACAAGTGGAGGAGCTTCATAAGGCAAGGTAACTTCCTTATAGTCATTAGTTTTTTATGTCTAGATCCAAGGTATTGAACCTAGCGAAGCTTAATTTGATTTCTAGCTCTTACCCTGGGATAGAGTAGAGGCTAGTCATTGCTACTCAAAGAGCTGGTCATACACTCTTTTCACCACCTAGATCTTGGAGCATCTAAGCATTTCTTGGAGGAATTTGTTGGGTACACCTTTGGGTTGCCTAGAATCCCAAGACTTGATGCAAGGATCAAGCCTCGAGAAATACTAGGTTTACCCCATAGCCCAATGGAGGATAGGCACTGGTCTTTCATTTTCTTTCTCTCTCAAAATTTAAAATTTAACATTTTTTTAGGGTTTACCTTATTTTAAAGCAATCTAAGGGTTTCATGGTAATCTCTAGATTTAGATTGTTAGATTCAAATCATAGAACCAACCTATTCTCATCTAGTTAGGGTTTGGATTGTCCTATACTAGTCTTTGCTTAAAGGTGACATCTATTGGTGATTGGCATAACTAAGGTAGTACATGCTTGCACAAGTGTTTAACTAGCTAAATACTCTTTGGATCTTGGTTCAATTTCGATTATCTTATGGATGGATCTAAAGAAATTATGGTGACTAAGCTCTAATGTTTTAGATTTCAAAACTCTCTTTGAGTTTATGGTGGATTTAGTGCTTCCCATAATCACAATATTTATGTGCCTTATGTCATTGGATATTTGTTAATGGTGTGGTGTTGATCAAGATCTCTACTTAATCCTTGTTATTTCGAGCATAAAATACAATAACAAGCACATAACTCACATTGTAGATTTGAAGAAGCTTGTCTCAAATTCTGAGTGGTTCAATAATATTCACTTGCTTCATTTGTCTCTAATAATCACTAAGATCTTGTCAATATAAGCTTGTAACACTCTCCATCTACATAGATATGTATCAAATTACAAAAAACACATATGAAAGCTTCTGCCTCCTGTAGCTCTCTCTTGTTTTTATGTTGAAAGCTTATACACATAAATTACCGCAGACATTCAGTAATCTTCTTTCCCGATAGCATTAGAAGTTTAAATTCCACTCCACCTATCAAGATTTCATTTTGTACACATTATCTTACTGATAGAAAGATAGAAAGTCGGGTTAAAGACTTTGGAAGGTTAAAGAAAACATTGATGGAACTTTGCACATGGTTTTAATTTTGAAACAACAAAAAATATAATAACCTTTTTCACTTGCATTATTACACATACCATATACGGTGATCCCCTGCGGTTGTCCACTCCTCCATACAAATAGAACAATACAGAGCCTCAGCATCACTTGTAAGAAGTAGATGACTTATAGCACCTGTCCTCTTATCTCCATTCATATGAGAACTCGTGCCCTCGTTATTGCTTTGTTGATAAAGTTCCTCTGTGGACTGTTCAACATCTGAACTAATTACCAACATAAACTGATCAGGTTTTAACTGATGTTTTATTTTCCGTTGTTGCATCAACTCTTCAACCTGCTTTTGTGCTCCAGCCACAAGATCTTCTCCTTGTTTCAATCCAAGAACATCTGTCAAAGTTGAACGAATTTGAGCTGTTTCTTTCTCAACTTCTCGCTTGACCAATATTTGAAACGCCCTCTGTTTTTGCTCAAAGCTTTCTAACTTTTCTTGCAGAGCTTGCACAGTTTCCTGCAAAGAACAAATAATCTTCTCATTCTGTTTCATTCCCAAGGTCTTCTCCAGTTTCACCTGCTTCAAAGCCCTATCCCTTTCCACAAATGCCCTTGACAGATCACTATTTTCGTCCTCTGCTATTCTCTTTTCTTCATTTACTTTTTCCAAGGCATCTACCACTTTCTGTAGAACGTCATCCTTGTCTTGTAGCTTCTTTTCCAATTTGTCCTTCTCATAGGCCATGTTCTGTAAATCAACTTTCACAAGATTCAGTTCCCTCATATATTTTATATTAACATCACTCTGTCTAATCAGTTCTCTCATATAATTGTTGTTGTTGTCATTCTGTATATGATCATTGAATCCTGGGGACACTCTTGATGAGTTTCCATGATAAACTTCAAAATTTCCTAAGTTAGCAGCAGGTGAAACTGACTGTGAAAATGAGATGATAGTTTTTGTGATGGGAAATTGCTGCCTAGTATTACTAATCCCAGGGCATTGAGTATTAAACAAGGCCAACTGAGAATTTGAAGTTTCAGTTACAATGCTCGGAAACATTTTCCAATTCTTTGCAATTCCAAGACAATGTGGTGGACAAGGGGTTGCAAACAAAGGAGTAACCCGACCTCCTTCAAGTTGAGACCGTTGCCAACTGTATCCCTTCTCCAGGCCAAATGGGTTATTCTTTACAAATTTAGGAATACGTTGCACTGATTCCAAACATTTCAGATAAGGCAAGAGAAAAGTCTCAAATTGCCAATGAGAAGCCTGCACATGATATTGGTAGGGAATGGGGCAAATCACATTTCCATCTTTATTTCTAAGCAAGGCCACATGTGAAGTATCAATTAGAAGAGTATTTTTACTACCATAGTTTCCCAGATATTCCCACACACTAGTCAAATCCTTATAACATCCATGAAATACATTGCCTTCTTGGTTAATTTTCGTCATGGTACAGTCCTCAATCGAATAAGAAAGAATCTGACCAGAACTAGGAATGCCTCCTAAAATGTGCTGCAGGACCAAATCATGCACCTCTCTAGGCTTCTCTGACCACAGAACCACCTCGAAAACAGACAAACAAGCCGACAGAAATCTGCAAGCCTGAGGGTGCATAAACACAATATAGGGGTCCACATACAAGTCACCCTGAGCAAAAGGAACCTTACTTTTGTGAATAAAATGTGCCAAGACATACTCTATACTGATTACCAGCAACTTGTCATGTTTCCTCCCATTCCTTTTCTTCATCCTATGTCTTCGCCCCGATTTCGCCCGTCCAGAATTTCTCCTAGACAGCCTCATTGGAATACCATGTATCCGATTATCCAAAACATGATCTCCTGACCGAAAGTTGAGATCACTATAATATTGCTCCAAGAGTTCTCTATCTGAAGTCTCTAGGACAGAGGCTTTGATCCATCCTTCGCGGTTCAGGAGATATTGTTCAACAGTTTCAGCACATTCCTCAGCTAACCCGGCCTTGATCCTCTGTAAAACTGCCCCTGCAGCTTGATAATCAAAACCATTCACTCCCTCCTTCCTTTCCACTTCGTCTCGCATTTGTACTCCTTCACTATCTTCACTCCCCCACTCCACATTCCTCTCCACTGCCCCTTGCAATTGTCCTCCTTTATTATCTGCACTTCCCCCCTCCTCCTTCTCCACTACCTCTTGCATTTGTCCTCCTTTATTATCTTCACTTCCCCCCTCCTTCCTCTCCACTACCTCGTGCACTTGGCCTCCTTTATTATCTTCACATCTCCCCTCCTCCTTCATGTCCACTACCTCTTCCATTTGTACTTCTTTACTATCTTCACTCCTCCAATCCTCCTCCAAATCCACAAATGCCAACGACAACTTCAGCCTTTTCTCCCCATATTGATCTCCTTCAACGTCTTCAATCTTCCCCTCCCCTTTCAAATTCCCTATTTCAAACCCATTTCCATTGATTTCATCCGTTCTCCCCTCTTCAATATCCCGCATTCCATTGATTTCATTCATTCTTCTCTTCTTCAACTCAATATCCCGCCACCCATTGATTTCATTCGACCTTCTCTTCTTCACCAATTGAATATCCTGCCCCTCATTTTCTACAGCCTGCTGCCACAAATCAGGTGCCTGTTCTCTAACAAGTAATGCAATGACAACCCCATAGGGAAAAGGGAGTCTATATCCTTTTGTGGATGAAATGAAAGACTTCCGCTTAAACTTTTTCATCCTTTTGCGAATATGAGCAGGCCAGTTAGTGACAATTCCATTCATGCCTTCTTGAATGGCATCAAGAAATCCATCGCCACAATGAGAAGAAGTAGGCAATCCTGCGAGATGCTCCATAACCAGAGAGGCGACATACCTTGCAGTGTCATCCTTGATCATATCCACTGGGAACGTGTCCATGAACTTCGTCTCAACTCCACACAAGTCTTTCAATCGCCTTTCATGCCTTGCCTTCCAAGCTTCCTTTCCAATTTGCTCGACAATAGAAATCTTGTTTTCAAACCAGAAACCCACCGTACGGCCTTCGTTGGGAAGGCCCGTTGCCCTGGAAAGGTCTTGTTGCTTCACTGATATCCTGTAACCCAACACTGTAGAACACTCGAGTTCAAAATTCTCCCAAAACTCCCCAACGAAGTGCAAAACTCTACCCAGGACTGGCCTGATGGATTCGGCCTTTTCAACGTAGGCCTTCAACTCAGACTTGTCCAACGCTTGGAGCTTGTCTGGATTATCAGTTTCCAGCCATCGTGTGGGTAGTGGTTGATGCAATAATGGCTGGTACTCGTCCGAGGGGACGGGTACTAACAAATACTCTACTGTATTATGCTCCTCGGAGGGAGAAGCAAAACTCGAACGAAAAGGGTGCATATCTGTCTGTCGGTTCCTCATGCCAATGGATCACAATAACGCTATAGTGTCTCAACTGGGATGCATGGGCTTCGCACCATCTTCATATGTGGGTTTTGGCTGTTAAAGGTTTTGGAATTTTCGATCATCTAAAACCTGTTTACAATTTCGCTTGCTTGTTGTGTCACGGTGTTGTTTAAGCAGGAAACAAAACGCCACTTTCCTGGCGGACGGAAATTCGACAAAATAAAATTTCACAGTTGCCCTGCCATCAATTTAGCGTCATTTTAACGATTTAAAAAAGTCGCATAACTCTTTCACTCCGCCAAGGTGGTAAAGATGTGAATTTATGTATATAAGTGGATTTTATAACACCATTTAAAAAAAGATAATGCAAGTAATATAAGGGGTCTTAGACATCAATTTGGTGTGGGACTGACTTTAAAAATAAATTATTATTATTATTATAATTTGAGAGCAATAAAAACATTTTTTATTGGTCTTGGATTATGACCTAAAACTACTTCTATGTGGCTAAGAATTTCTCTTCTTCGGACATAGGGAAACAAATTAACAGTGCATGATCCAAAGTCATTTGGCAGGAGCGAAACTCTTCCCTCTTACAAACCACCAACAGATTATTCCAGGTGGCATGGTTTTCCTTGAATAACGGTGATGAGTCACCCTGCATTCACAGATAGGAGAGAGTGATGGTTGTCCCCGCCACTAGTTGACAAGTGAGTTATGATAGGTTTTCCCACTGTGTAAAAAATAGAAACCTTATTGAAGAAGAGTATTGCGGAACCTCTTCCTATGGATCTTGTCTTTAGAAATGTTTCCTCCTTTAAAGATTGTTTGCTATCAAGTATAACTTGATCTCATTCTTTTGTATTGAAAATGTTACTTCATTTCAATTTTAAAGTTAAATTTTGTTTGGATCAAAGAGGAAGAAAAACATTTCTTGATCCATGGATTGTTACACAGTTTCAATAGGCTATGGCTAACATTGAAATATAAACTTATATCTCTAATAATTGGAGTGTTTTCCTTGGGATACAATGTTGATTTACGAATGTGTTCAATTTTTTTTCATTTTAAAATTTTTCACACATATGAACACTTTTGGTGTTCATAGTACAAAGCCACGGTTCATGGGAAAAGTGGGTTTCTTAGAGGACTCTTGGCTGCAATCTACGTTTTGAATTGCTTTCATTCCAAATGATGTAAAACTATTCAATCTCTCTCCAGAATCTTGGAATAAAAATAATGTCATGGACATTAATGAACTTTGGGTACGTTTATTATCTTAGGTTTTGGGAATGGGGTTAGGCCAACCTTTACCATTGTGTGAATTTGCATCAGTGTTGATTTAAGCAAATGTCTCCATAAGGAAATTGTGTTGGAGTATAAGGACCATAGCGCGTCGCAAATATTGGACTATGAGCATATAGCATTATGCGATCATGATTGTTTCGAGCAAGGTTCCCTATGAACTTCTTGCCTAAGGAAACTTATTCCAGGAAACAAAAGAAGAAACTATAAACCCACTTGATGGAAGGAGTTAGTTATGGAACACCTTCAAGTGAACACAAATAAGAAACAAGATGAGACAATGTTGGTGGGTAATGTATATGATTCAAAACCAATCGGTATCGTAGTTGACCCTAGTTTATCCCATGATGAGAGCTTGTACACCTAAACCCTAGTGAAGCAAACAAGGTTTAGGGGTATACCCAAGAAGTATATATAAACCTCTCCAGTTTGGTCCTCGACATAAATCTCATGCCAAAGGGGGTAAGTGCTTAATATCTTAATATATTTCTTTAGATGCAGTGATGTTGCAATGTAGCTTTTAATATTTTTAAGAGAGTGGAGGAGCAAATGTAGAAATGCACTAAGCATAAATTGCATAGAGTTACATCACATTGGGTATTAGGGTCTTACCCTAAAATCCTACTTAGGGGTACTTAAGAATCAATAAATTATTGTATGACATCGTCCTCTTTGAATAAATCCCACTAGATGTTGATAAGAGGGATGGGAAATCCTCACTCAAGCATTTTCGAATCTCTCTAGGCTAAGGTGAGATAGGCGGGAATGTTACCCTTGGTTTATAGCTTATGCAAAATTATCAGTCGACCATCAAGAAATATGTTATTGGGCTTGATGTTATTATCAAGTTTGAGTGTTTTTGCTTAAAAAATGTAAAAATGTTTATGTGTGCATATTTATAAAATTAAAACGAATGAGATAAAGAATACATACAATTTGAAAACCAGTAACACAAGTCTCAATTGAGAATAAATCAGATTTTTTTTAATGATGGTTTTTTTGAGTTATAACAAAATGTCTCTTTTCAAACCCTCGCAAGGGTAAGGACCAAAATCAGACTTAGAAGTCTAGGATGGAATTTTAACAATTATACAAAGACAATTGGTGTCTGAAAGAAAATGACCAAGACTTAAATGTACTGAATCTACTAAGCCACAAGTCCATCAAGTCTTGACTATGCAAAATAGTCTTAATTAGAACTGAAAATTAATTCAAGAATTCTAATGAAACTAAACAGACTGCCAAGACAAATGAATGACCTTCTGAAGCATGTCAAATGTCTATGCTTCTTATCCCTTTCTTCTTTGCCACCTTTAGAATGATCATGTTGTCAACACGAGGATTTAGCTCTTAAAGAACTCAAAAAATGAAAGAATGAAATTCATAAATCTCAATATGAAACAAAAGCAAACATTATCAAAAGTATTTCTTTCTAATTCATGTCGTTCCTTGTCCTTCTTTTCTTCCTTTTATTCTCTAAAAGGTAGTTCTCCAAGTAGTTTAACTACTTTTAGTTATTTAAGTTAAATAACTTTAGTTGATAAATAGGAGAAGTAATTTTATGATAAAGATAATTAATAAATAATATAATAACTAAATAGGTGGAGCCCCCCTTTATTTCAATAATCAATTATATATTTTTCTTGTCACTCCACAATATCATCGGATATGAAAAATCAACACTGTATAGCATACCATAAACATGCATCAAAATTAACATGGCATATACCATAAACATGCATCAAAATTAACATGGCATATATCACTTATATATCCCATAAATTAATATGATAATTTAAAGTTTCAAAAAGAAATATCATGGTTCTACCATCTGTCCAAAATAGTGCCAAAGTCAAATGTCAAAATAAACAAAATCAAAATAACCCATGGAATTTCTTTTTGAAAATTCTTCCCTTTCCTTAATGAAGTCTTCATACTGAGACTTATTTTCTTCCAGTTGTGCTACTTCTAGATGCACATCACTTACGTTTCTCTTACCACTGCTTGTTGATTTTAACTTGGAGTGAGTGGAGGAAGAGGACTTAGCAATGTTGGTAGAGGTAATTGGTTGCTTTCCTATGTCAACTTGAGAGCCATGAGGAGTGATTTTGTCAAGTTTTAGAGGAGGAGGAATAGATGCATTAGTGCCAACTGCTAACACAATTTGAACTGGTAATGTTGGGTGAATCGAAGGAGAGGGAAAAGATGCATTTGCGGCAACATTATGAACTGGAGGAGGAAGGGGGTCAATGGGCCATTGATTGGCACCATAAGAAGGATTGGAAGGTATTCCACCCCATCCATCATTATGAGGTTGCATAAGGGACTTGAGAACATTGACAATACCAGGGTGAGGTTGCAATATGACATTAGAAGGTACTTGGGGCTGAGGCAAGGTATGTTGTCCACCAATATTTAAGTGCCCAGTTTAGATTAGTTGTTGAAATTCGTTTGAATCAACATAAAAATGTATAGAAAACCTTAACTTCTTATGCCCTCCAGGTTGCCAAAATGTGTTAGGCAATCTCCCTCTTCTTCCTATGTTTCCTCCTCTACTGCTACCCATGTTGAAGAAGCTCATCTATATCCATCATAAACAAATTAGTACATGAAGTATAAGACACAGTAAAATTAAACATCTAATACACTTGGTCATCATGATTAATTTGGCTCTCAAAATAACAAACCATGCAACATAAAAAGGATATGAATGGGAAAAGTGAAACAAGGATAGAAGTACAACTCTGAAATCATTCATCCAACAACATCCTTGTCTGAAATCCATACATGTAGACCACTACTTCCATACAAAAAATTACAAGGAGACTATCCAAACTTTTAACTTTAAACCATGTCTGCAAGTATTCTCATGAAACTTAATCAATCTAGGAATTTCTCCAAGCCATATTCAATCATTCATATATGCTGTAATAAAATTTTGTCTTTAATCAATAATGTTGGTCATACATCCATACTATATTTCTTTTATACTCACTTCATCTTAATTTTATAGACATGGTAAGAATGGAAACATGAATTTAAATGAATGGCATTTGAGGGAAACAACTTATGTAAAGTGAAATTAATGAAGGGTAATAAGTCTATATAACAACCCATGTGACTTGTGTCATTTTCCTTTTTATGTCATTAACATATAAGTTATTGTATGTATAACCATGAATAACATGTCCATCGAAACCAATCATATGCATGAGTCTTTTAATGTACATGCCTTCCCAAACCACAATTATAAACAAACATAACCATTTTCAGGTAAACCATCATCCATTTATCGTTGAATCCATTTTATTCCAACCAACATGCACATGTAATTGAAAGTTCACTGACCCGAGTCATTCCATGTTCAAACCAAAACTTCAATCATAAAATAATACCCAAATAACAAAGTTCGATGCACTATAATCATATCTCATTTCATTATTTTTCGATTTATTCCAACTCTGTATCAAAATTTCCAACCATTCCACGATTTCAAGGAATAACTGATAGACAAGTTATACCAAAAATTATGCATGTCTAAATTAACCAAATTTCAGTTGGACCGAAAAACATTTAATTCAGAAGTCACAAAGACAGAGAAAAAACGTGAGGAAGAGATGTAGCTCGACCATAAATGTAATCTTGTGTTTGAAATTAAAAGGCCCAAGTTCTAGCCTGTAGTTTGGGTATGAAAACTATGTTTTCAAGACTATGAAATTTAGACTTAGTCTGAACAAGTTTGCATTGGCATTACGACCCGGTCTTTCTTTTAACATCCCAAATTTAATTGAAGTGAAGAGCTTAATAATCACAGCCAAAATTTAAAATGCCAAAATCTTTAAGTTCCAAATGAAAAGGCACCACTGCATACGATTCAATCAACCCAGGTTCGAGCTCATGAGGCTCAATGCAAGATTAGGGTTCAAACTCGACATTTTTAAAACCAATATATGCAAGAGCAAGGCAAAATCTTGAATGTAGGAAACATTTTATAAACCCAAACAATCATAGAATTTGGGCCTCAAATTAGTCACAAACCATGTTGAACACTTCAAAACACATAAATTTATATCAGAACAACAACTCGGGTAGAACTCAAGAGCTTGCATGCAATTTATACTAAGTGGGTTTGATCTTGTACCCATCTTCCAATAAAGAAAACTATCATTTTGACTGAAAATCGAAACAATGGATACTTCTAGGTGTAAAATTGCCATTCGGGTTCGACCCATATCAAAACATATCATTGGCTTTCATAGCAAGACTCAGACATGAGTCGAAAAACACCAAAAACCCATGACCGTAATCTTGTAAAAGAAATGGTTTATTCTCATAATGACAAGAGAAACCACAAAAGAGAAAAGAGAACTCGAGTTTGAGTCTGCATGTGAACTAAGAGATGCGAAAAACAATATTTTTCCTTTGCAAATCAAAATGGAAAATGTGAGAATGGAGTACAATGAAAAAAACAATATTAACTTTGAGCAAACAATTATTTTTTCCACCTTTTCCGTCATGAAATGACAGAGAAGGGAGAAGAAGACATTTATGCACACAACAATGCTAACCAGAGCAAAAAATAACTGGATTTTAAAGCCAAATATGTATTGCACTAGATTCCAAATCAATTGCGAGCTCATACCTTGTACATTGACGCTTTTCAACCAGAGGTGAGGGCCAAATCAGTTACCGAAACCACCAAGAGCGAGGGTTTTAGCAAGTGGAGCTCAAAGCCTTTTCCTCAACATTCAACAGAGAAAATGACCAAAATCCAAGGCAGAAATGGAGTGATAGTGCGAGGGACTGTGGAGTAAATGCCCATGTCCTAGCGCCTTCAATGCATGGCCAACTCTATCACATCGCCAATCCAACAAACCATTACAATGCATGCCAGTCAACAATCCACCCAACATTTATAACCCTCACAACATGCGAACTTTCCATTATGTCAAATCGAATGCATTAACTTGTTGTCATATAATTATCAACGCAAGTTTATACCACATACAAACCATATGAATTCAAATAAGGTCATATAATATGTATAACCATCACCTAATTCCAATCAACTCTATGAATAGGTTATATCATGTATAAATTATATGTTGAATGTATTCATTTCTCAAACTTTGACCAATGTTGCTTCAACAAATGTGCCTCCTTTATACATTGTGATTATAGTATATGTATTACTCATATATACGAGTAATCAAACCATGTGAAACCCCTTTTGAATAATGAAACCAAGACCTTTTGCAAACTATATGACTTTGCCTTTGACTTGCTTTGCATGAAAGAATCATGGTTTGGCACTAATTAAACGTCATAATCTTACTAACCAATGTTTGTTTGTGGTGGCCAATTCTGCATATTTGGTATTGTCACATGTATCGAACTTCTTCATTCTCTCAATGCTATAATGATGCTAGGACTTTCATCATTTTGCAAGTAAATCTTTCAACTTCAATGATATGCATAGCAGAATAACCATAAACCATTCTTCGAGATGACAAAAACTGAAGTATATCATGCAGAGGAAAAGCTTTAGAGAACCAATATTTTGACTTCAATCCTTGGGGACCCCACCTATTAGCTATATAATAATAATAATAATATTTGCAACTCTTTGCGAGTATTTATAACAAGTGACGAATTTTTGAGTCAACATTAGATAGTTGGCATGTGATTAATTAATGTAAAATGGTCATCATTATGGACCAAGGCCCACTAGGTAGTTGGTACTTATTAATGTGGGACCACTAGTGGTTAGGGTTTGGGTAATGAGAAATTATTTATAAGGGTAGGAAGGTGTTTAATGTCAAGTTATTATCAGTGTATTAGCGCTCTACTCATTTGGAGGTTGACCCCTCGAAGATGTCCATGAACATTTCTCTCTTTTTAGATTATCAATATAACGGTTAATGTTTGATAGATTCAATACTAGTGGTCTTCCTCTTTTACTCTCCATGGTTCATATTTCTTCTGGTAATTACTCTTAATTCTCTATTTATCTATATAAATAGAGGAAAGTAGAGAGTTTTGTCCAGACCCCTTGGTTCCATATTTTATCCTAGATTTTCCTCTTATCCAAGGAAATGTGCCATGCTCCCTTGTGGTATGCCTCTTTGATTGAGAATGTCCCTCCTCCCATCTGACCCACCTGATTTTGTCTAGTTGATCACTTATTCTAATTTTTCTTTTTGCCAATTCAAATTCTAATGTGACAACTCCCTATTAGAGAATGTTTGGGGGCCAAGAGGACTTAGTCTTCATGGATCACAAATTCAAACTGTTAGTCATGGGTATTTCTTTCCATAACTAATTGGCAAAGATCCAATTGGCATTTAAAAAAGTGGTTATGATTGTTGTTAGTTTCTCTTGAATGCATTGTTGAGGTTGTTGTTGCCTAGAGTCATCCCAAACCAGAGTTGAGTGTCCATCTATGTCTTCCCAAAAATATTGTTGTTGAACTATGGGTTTGTTTTTCCAAGCCTAGTTCTATATCCTTGATCCCGGGCAATGCCTAGTTCTATATCCTTGATCCCGGGCAATGGCCTTATATATATATATATATATATATATATATATATATATATATATATATATATATATATATATATATATATATATATATATATAT
>ML838280.1:40906-55769 GCA_009831015.1 Picea engelmannii | reverse complement strand
TCTTCCTTAGTATTGAGCCATCATCACAATAATTTCACTACAAGAACCTTGTTGAGAGTTGGGAGATTTTGAACTCCCATACCCCTTGAGGCTTTGGGAAGAAAAACCTTATCCAAGGTTACAAGAGCCCATTTTCTTTCCTTTTTTTGCACTCTCCATATGAAATCCTTCTTGAGGCCTTTTATGGCTTTAAGAATCTTAGTCAGGGCCACAAGCACAAAGAAGAGATAGAAAGGCATAGATTGAAGAACATATTTTAACAATATGGGTCGACTAGGGAGATTAAGAGCATAGGAAGACCAAGACTTGAATTTGTCATTAAGTTTAGAGAAATTCCCATGAAAAATTCCTTGTAGTGTTCTCAATGAGGGGAGCCTCTAGAAATTTTGTACTCGGAGACTCCTTTTGGAAGCCTAGGATTTAAGCAATGTTGCATTGGGTAATAAGCGGGGTGTTAAAGAAAAATATTAGGGATTTTTCTAGGTTGAGCATGGTGCCAGAGGCCAACATTAAGGTGTCAAGATAAGCTTTGAGAGAAACCACTTCTTTAGTTGATGGAGTGGCTCAAGAGCATTGGATCTTCCACAAATTGAAGGTGGGAAAGAGGGTCAATCGCGGAGAATAGCCTGAGCCCCCTTAGACTCCTTGAGGAGATACCATGGTCGAGAGAACGACCTAGCCCTTTCGTCATGAGGATGAATAAAAAGTGAGAGAGGGGATCCCCTTGTCTGATTCCATAGGTGGCATTGAATGCATAGGTGGGGGATCCTCTTGTGTGATGCCATGGGTGGAATTGAATGGGGAAGGGGGGGATCCATTGACCAGTACTAAGAAGAAGGATACAAAGATAATATTTTTAAACCAATGCACCTAGATGGGGTCAAAGCTGAAAGTAAACATCATTTGAACCAATAAATCCCAATTTAGACAATCAAAGGCCTTAGACATGTCAAGTTTGATGAGCATACCTAGAGTTTTGTTTGATCGTAGAGAGTGGATCACTTCACGAGCAATTTGATGCCAACCAGTATCTGACGTCCTTCCATGTAGCCTCCTTGCTTCAAAGAGGTTATACAAGACATAATCAACTTTAATCAATCGGTGATGACTTTGGAGATGATATTGTAAATGATGTTGCACTGTGATATGGGTATGAATTTCTCTAGATACTTAGCCTTTTCCTAATCGAGAATGAGAATGAGGAAGGTCACATTCAAGGCCCGAAGAATATCTTGCGAAGCTCTTGAGTCTTTAAAAATTTTCAACATAGTTGTACCTACCACATCCCAACTAAATAATATATTATTAACATTCAACTTATTTCAAATATATTTAAATAATTCTGGATGATATTTTTTTATAGTTAACAAATATAATAATTAATCTAATATGTTTTTTTTTTCTTCTTTTTTTCCTTTGGAGATAAATTCCCATGAAACTCTCAAGCAAACCCCCACATTACRAAGTTGGTACCCCGTGTAAAGTGGGCATTGTAGACTTAGTGCCCCTGACGCTATGGGAATTAAATTGGGGAGTTTCATAACGTGTTGTATTTAGGRGAAAATTGAAGGATTCATATGTATCTTAAAGTGTAGAAAACTTAGCAATCTATGCTAATCCTTAAAATGCCGAATATAAAATGTTTGGTGATGTTTTAGTAAAAACATTTAAATTTMTAAGGGTTTTATATAGTTTTTATAATGTTTTAATGATTTTTAGAGTGAAATAATTTTATCCTTAGAGAATTTGGACAAATTGTTTTTAGGGAAAAAAATTGAAATTGGCAAATGTTAAGCCCTRGAAAAAGCCCCATGTAAAGCCCTGGATAGTGAGTTATATTTCTATTGTTATATTAGTGTTGTCGGCTAGACCCTTTAATTGTAATTGTACCCTCTCTCTCTCTCTCTCTCTCTCTCTCTCTCTCTCTCTCTACACACACACACACACACACACACTAAGGAAACCTAGTTTTAGAATCATCACATCTTGTTCTTGTACATTTGTTCTATTGTAAAAGGAGTTTTCCCTCTCGAAGAGGCTTATATTTCATTCTTATATCTATTTTTCAAGGCATGGAGCTTCTTCTCTTTATATTTTCAAGCTATTTCATTATTTGTTGCCTACCATTTGGTTTCAGAGCCTACGATCCTAGGGTTTTGCTCCTTCAATCAAGGCATCTTGTCATTTTCCTTATAATTTTTTTGGGGGAAGTTTCAGACAACAAAAATTTGAGGAGATTAGATAGAAACAATAGGGTACAAGTGGTCAAAATTTCAAGTTCTAGTTCGTTATAATTTTGAAGGTGTAGCCTATGGAAGATAGAGTTTGTGACTAATCCTAAAATCATTTTTAAATGAGTCATATTGTAATTTTTGTTATAACTCTTTGTCTGGGAAATTTCAGATAGTGAAATTTTGTGTAAACTGGGGAGAAATATCATAGTACAGGTGACCAATATTTTTGGTTCTAGTTCGCTATATTTTCATAGATATAGTCTATGGAAGATAGGGTTTGTGACTAATCCTGAAATCAAATTTAAAAGATCCATCTTGGAATTTTCGCTATAACTTTTTTTCGGTAAAGTTTCGGACTCTGAAATTTTCATAGTTATGAGACATAGTGAATTACATGTGGAAAAGTTTTCATATTTTGACTCATTATAATTTATGAGATATATCTTGTGAAATTTAGGGTTTTGACTATTTGTGAAATTAGTCTTAAACAAGTCATTTTGGCATTTTTGCTATAATTTTTTCCAATGAAGTTTCAGAGTGTGAAAAAATCTAGGAGTTTAAAAATTCATATCAAAGTACTACATGCCAAAATTTTAGACTCAAAAGGGATTAAATTTCAGAGATATATCAGGATAAAGATCATCCATAAAGACATTCTCCAAATTAGTGTTTGAAAGGTACATAACTTACAATTAGCATAACTTTTGATTGGAAGATATATTTTTGGTGATTCAAAATTTATGATAAAGAGGAAAAAGAGGAGTATTATTATTTTTTCACATGGATCTAAAGGGTGCTCCAAAATTTACTTGACCAAATAAACCTCCATAGAGCTCAACCATGACTGAAGAAGAAAGAGAAGAGATTGTTCACCAATTGGAATAGTTGGAAAATAAGATGGATGAAAATAGGGAACAAATGGTAAAGAATATGGAAAAGAATATGGATGAAAATAGGGAACAAATGGAAGAGAATATGGAAGATTTGAAAAATCCCATGCCTATCATCTTCTTACATACCCTAGATGAGAGACTCCCTGAAGAAGATATCAAGACACAAGGAAATCATGAAAATGTGGAGAAAATAAAGATTGAGTCCCAAAACCATGATTATTTATCATCTCTAGATCCACATGATCAAGGGTTCAATATGGCACCAAGGAACTACTTAATTCCCAAGATTGATATGAGGAAGTTTGATGACAAAGATCCTATAACATGGATATTCCAGATGGAGCAATTCTTTGATCTACACCAAGTGCCAACCTTACAAAAGGTAAGTCTTGCATCATTGTATTTAAAAAATTATTAATTTGTCTAGTATCAATGACTTTGTGAAAGAAAAAATGATTACATTGTCTCTTGACCCATTTTTACGGATGAATTGATAACACATTATGGGGATATTAAAAAGAATGCATTCTTTAGACAATTGCTAAATCTCTAACAAAGACGTCCAATTACATAACACATTCAACAATTCCAAAAACTAAGTCTTGGGGTAAAGAACATCTCGTATGATCATTTATTGGATCTCTTTATGGGAACTTTAAAGGAGATCATCCAACATGAGGTGTATCTCTTGGAACCTAAATCCCTAAAGCATGTTTTCAGTCTAGCAAGGAAAGTTGAAAGTAAAAATATGGCTACTAGAAGAGTGGTCACTAACAACTACAGAGACCACCATGTTTCCTCTTCTAACCTCACTCAATTGACAAGGTTGACACCTCAACAAATGGATGAAAGAACAAAAAAGGGACTATGTCTCAATTGTGACAACAAGTACAAGGGGCGTACATGCGGTGAGAAGAAATTATTCTACATGGGTTCTGAAGAGGAAGAAGATCAAGATTTGGAATCATCACAAGATCTAGATCTAGAAGAGACTACTCCAATGATATCTTGTCATGCATTGGCCGACATCAATACTCCACAAACCCTCGAGATAGAAGAATATATCAAAAATAAAAAGGTAACAATGTTGATTGATTTTGGTAGTACCCATAACTTCATCAATTACAAATTAGCAAAACTTCTCAATTGCTTTGTATTTCTAGCACCAGAGCTTCAAGTAATAATTTCAGATGGAGGTACCATAAATTGTTCAGGGAAGTGCCATGGTATTAAGCTCAATATGAGAGAGTATCTATTGGATAGTCCCATGATTACAATCCAAATGGGTGGTGTTGATGTTCTATTAGAGGTCCAATGGTTACGATCATTGGGAACAATGGCCCTTAATTTTCAAGAGCCTTTCATGAGATTTTCCTTAGAAGGCAAGGAAATTGAACTTAGAGGTGTCCAAGGGTAACCCTCTAAAGTTATAATCTCTAACAACATGACAAAATTACTCAAAAAGGGACACCATGGTGTAATTGCACAATCGTTCTCACTAGATTTCAAACATCTATACCATCTGCTCCAGTGGATCTCCAAAAAGTTATCAACAATCATTCCAAGGTATTTGGAGAGATTCCTAAGGTTCTTCCACCTTCTTGAGATCTTGACCATGTTATTCATTTGCAACCAAGAAGTGTACCACCTAACATTAGGCCTTATAGGTATCCATATGCACAAAAGAGTGAGATTGAGCATATGATTCAAGAAATGTTAGAAGCCAACATCATTCAACCTAGCCAAAGTGCTTTCTCTTCACCAATAGCGATGGATAAAAAAAAGGATGGTTCATGGTGTGTGTGTCCAAATTATAGAAAACTCAACAAAATGACCATCAAATATAAGTTTCCTAATCCTGCCATTGATGAATATTAGATGAATTGCATTGAGCAATTTTCTTTACTAAGTTGGATCTTTGTTTGGGGTATCATCAAATCATAATGAGGCAAGTAGACATTCACAAAACAACCTTTAGAACACATGAAGGTCATTCTGCATTTTTGGTTATGCCATTTGGACTTACTAATGCACGTTCAACATTTCAAAGCTTGATGAATTCTATTTTGAAACACTTCCTTAGAAAATTTGTGTTATTGTTTTTTGATGACATACTAATCTATAACAAATATTGGGAAGAGCATGTACAACATGTTAATAGGGTCTTAAAACTATTGGAAGAGAAACAACTATATGCAAAGCCTTCCAAGTGTGCCTTTGGGGTTCAAGAATTGGAATATTTGGGTCATATTGTATTTCATGAAGGTGCCAAAGTGGACCCTAACAAAATTAAAGCTATGTTGGAATGGTCAATCCCCAAAACCTTGAAGAAACTTAGAGGTTTATTAGGATTGATAGGCTATTACCACAAGTTTTTCAAAAACTATGGTCAAATAACAACATCTCTAATAGCGTTATTGAATAAAGAATCATTTTCTTGGACTCAAGAAACAACCAAAGATTTTGAAAAACTTAAGGAGGGTATGTGTACAACTCCTATCCTGGCCACACCTGACTTCACGAAAACCTTTATTGTGGAGTGTGATGCCTGAAGCCATGGCATTGGTGCAATTTTAATGCAAGAAGGAAGGCCCCTTGCCTTTGAAAGAAGCCAAATTAATGAAATAACTTACTCAAACCCATTTATGAAAAAGAAATTTTGTCCATACTACATGCAATTAAGAAACATTGCCCTTTCCAAATATGAAGACACTTAAAAGTAAAATTGGATCATGATAGTTTGAAGTACTTCTTGGAGCAATGATTATCTTCAAAAGAGGAAAAAAATGGGTTACACATATGCTAGATTATGGCTTTGAAATTAGCTACAAAGAAGGAAAACATAATACATTGGCAGATGCACTTTCAAGGAAAGAGGAAGAAATAGAGGGTTTACTATGTGTTATTTATATTACATAATGTGATTGAGTGGAAGAAGCAAGGATAGAATGGAAGCAAGATCAAAAGGTTTGCAAGATCATTCCACAACTACAAGAGGACCAAAGTGTATTAGATATATTTGTGTGGAAGAATGATCTGTTGTGGTATCAAGATCACCTATATTTATGTAAGAATTCCCAACTCAAACAGAAGATTCTTTTGGAATTGCATACTTCTCCTATAAGAGGACATTCAAGGTTCTTGAAAAATTACAACATGATCAAGAAGGATTTTTTCTAGGAAGGTCGTAAAATTGATGTTGAATAGTTTGTAGTTGAATGAGAGGTATGCCAATGGAATAAGGGAGAGACAATCAAGACCTCGGGTCTCCTACAACCATTATCTATACCAAGTCAACCTTTGGAAGAAATTTCAATGGATTCTATTACAGGTTTACCCAAATCTGAAGGAAAGAATGTCATCATGGTAGTAGTGAATCAACTGACAACGTATGCCCATTTTTGCTTTATTTCTCATCCTTTTAAAGCAAGTATAGTAGCGACAACATTCATGGAAATAGTTCAAAAGATACATGGAATCCCCAAGATTATTGTAAGTGACAGAGATCCAATTTTCACTATAAATTTTTGGACTAAATTATTTTCTTGTTTGGGTACTATTATCCCTCACCGACGAATAACTATTCCATAAAGAACATCTAGAGGCTCCCAGGTAGAAAACATGGAAAGCCATAAGATGTGTATGTACTTGCAAATATAAACTCGAGATCCTCCTTCTAAGTGTGAGCATCTCTTTGTGGCATCAACAACATATGACACCCATGGAATATGGATAGGTATGACAAGCATCCTTGAGAAGCATGTTGCAAGTTGGTGAGTCCATCATCATGGTGAGCATCAATTTAATATATGAGGCATTTAAGCTTCTTCCAGAGAATCCTTTCTAACTACTAGTCGTTAGCTCGTTGGTTATACTTCTTCCTTTGCCATAACTTGACTTGTTATCTTAGGTTCTTGGGGGATTATATTACTCTTGAGGAAAATGAAGCACTACTGGGGTTTGTTTTGAATCTGTCATTGTATTGTTCTCAATCATACTTACCACTTTTCATCTCATCATTCCTTGTCATATCCATTTATTTAGGTTATATAAATCACGAGAGCTTCATCTTCGTCCAACATGCCCATCTTGATGGAGGGAAAATTTCAAGGAAATAAGTCTGCAACAAAGGAGAATGGACGAAATGTTGACTATAATAAGAGGTCTAGTGACTTACACAAAGTTGGTTTGATGGTATATTAAGGCAATGCTATGCTTGCACACATAGAATGCCAAAAATCACATCTCTAGTTGTCGAGACAAAACTACCAATCCTTAGCATACACTTGTATAAATTGGAGCATCCACTACAACACAACAAGCATCCAACAATAAGAGCCACACATAGGCCAGTCGACATGCTTTCTTTACTTCTGTGTGTGTCTGAAGATGCAAGTCGGACTTTTATAGCAACCCACAGATTCGAGTGGAGGGTGAACACCAATCCAAGTCGAGTTGGATCCCTTCCAGTTGGCAACACATGGTCAAGGAGAGTCAACTCTATATGACGAGTTGACTATAAAAAGAGGTTCTAATGGACTCTAGTCGTCGGTTTTCAATCATGCCAAATGCAAGACGAGAGGGGTGAACATGGTGCATCGAGTCAAGCATCAAGGAGAATGGTTGAGGGTTTCGACCATGCAAGTCGAGAGTACCTCCAAATAATCAATCGAGCCCTCCAGCGAGAAGAGGCAGGTTGAGTCTGTTTTTCACTTCTTCCATGCAATGCACTACCACAAAGGAAACTAGGGAATCCATGCATATGCAAGTGGACTCTGCTCGTTGAGTCGAGTAGCAAGAGGAGGTCGGGTGCCAAGTCGACAGGTGATGTAGCCAATAAACTTTGATTCATTCACGAGATCTAAAAACCATGCAAACACAAGAGAATGGAAAATAACTCTCTTTTATTCCTTCTCCATCCTAACTATTACAATGGAAGTTCAACCCCTTATAACTACTATCTGAGATATTCGAAAACAACTAATTTTAGAAAAACAACTAATTTTAGAAAAATAGCTATTTTTAGAAAATTCTCGCATGACTCTAAAACTGACCAATAACTAAGAGCTAACTAAAGCGACACTATTTTTCAACTCACTTTTTTGATTAGGTGCATAAACTAAGAGATAATTGATAATTACTAATTTAAAAATCCTCATAAAAACACTAAAACCCCAATTTTGAGGCCTTATATGAAGGAATTTGGCCCCGGAAAGTGTCAAAAAGATGTCCAATCTGAAGGAACATATAATTACGACAATGAACTCTTCAAGACACAACTCCCTGTAAAATTTTAGCCAAAACAGATAATTGAGTCAAAAGTTAGAACCCTTTGAAATCCCTGCATCATTCTCCTCTGGTTGAAAAGAACGAAGCTCCTACAAGTTACTATCTTCAAACTACTGCCACTTAATGATATCTAAGTTGAGCAAGTCTCCCTCTATAATCCATGTACTCTCTTTTGGTGTTGTGCCTTCCCATTGAACCAGATATCAGTTCTATTGGCCTTGCCAAGCATGAAGGGTCTTCTTATCTAAAATATGCACAATATTTTCCTTTTTCGTGCTCAGAATGGCTTGTTTCCAATCTACCTCTGCCTCACTGTCATTACCGAGATCGTCCCCATGGAAGATATATAAATTAGAAACATTAAACAAGAGATAAATATCGAGATCATTTGGAAAATCGGCCTTATAAGCATTGTCGTTAATTTTCTTGAGAATCTTGCAAGGACCAATTTTATTATACTTCAATTTGTGGTTTGTTCCTCTAGGAAACCGCTCTTTTCGTAAATAAACCATTACCAAATCATCTTCATTGAATACCTGATATCGTCGGTGAGAATCTTTTATAATTTTTTTATGTTCATTACTGACATGTAGCTTTTGTCTCACTTGTTGCTGCAAATGTCGAATGTGTTCTGCAAATGATTCCCCATCATCACTGATCCTATCCCCAAGCGGTAGATGCACCAAATCTAGGACACCCATAGGCTTTTTACGTAAACAATCTAAAATGGATATTTACTTGTAAATCTATTCACTGAACTATTGTAGGCAAATTTTGCTTGAGGTAAAGCCAAATACCACTCCTTGGGATTCTCTCCAACAATGCTCCATTTTCCCAAACTCCGATTTACTACCTCGGTTTGCCCATCTGTTTGGGGGTGATAGGCATTGTTGAAATGTAATTTAGTCCCCATTTTCTTCCATTAAGTCCTCCAAAAATGACCCAAGAACCGAGTATCTCTGTCAAAAGTAATAGTTTTTGTAACCCCATGCAATCTAACAATTTCTGAAAAAACAATTTTGCCACCCTTGATGCATCACTAGTTTTCTTGCAAGAAAAGAAATGAGCCATTTTAGAGAACCTATCAACAACCACAAAAATAGAATCATTACCTTTTTGTGTATTTGGGAGACCCAACACAAAATCCATGCTCAAATATGTCAATGGGCCTATGGGCACTGGTAATGGCATGTACAACCCTGTGTTTTGTGAGTGTTCTTTAGCCATTTGACAAATCCTACACTGTGCCACATACCTGATTATATCCTTTTTCATCTTTGGCCAGTAATACTTATCTTTGATTAACGCTAACGTCTTATCCTTTCCAAAATGTCCCTCCAAACCACTACTGTGAAGTTCGTTGATAATATTTTCTCTCATAGAGCCAATGGAATGCACAATTATTTTCCTTTGAAGAGGTAGCCATATTGCATAAAATATTCACCCTGAGTAAGATCCATGTTCCCAACGACTGGATTCTCCAATTGTTCCACAATCGACCAAAAGTCGTTATCAGACGCATAGATATCCTTCAATGTAGTAAACCCAATTACTTGATTTTCCATGGTTGTCAAAAGAACATTGCGCTGACTCAAGGCATCTGCAACTTTATTTTGCTATCCTAATTTGTGCTTCAGAACAAAGGTGTAGTCTTGTAAGAAAGAGACCCATTTTTCATGTCTAATGTTCGATTTCTTTTGGGTGTTTACATTTTTTAATGCAATGTGATCGATAAATAACACAAACTCCTTCAACACTAAATAATGCCTTAAATGTCGCAATGCTTGCACAATTGCATAAAATTCTACATCATATGTGGAGTAGTTCTTTCTTACCTCATTCAACTTTTCACTAAAAAATGCAATTGGCCAACCTGTTTGGATAAGTACAACTCCAATGCCTACATGTGAAGCATCACAATCTACCTCAAATATTTTATCAAAATTTGGTAAGACTAATATAGGTGCCTCAATTACCTTCTTCTTTAGAAACTTAAAACTTTCCTCAACTTCATTGGTCCACATGAATGTCTTGCCTTTGGTGCAATCTGTTATGGGTGCTACAATATTGCTAAAATTTCGAATAATTTTTTAGTAAAAGGCGACCATCCATGAAAACCTCTTACCTTTGTTATGCTCCTAGGACTAGGCCACTCGAAAATTGCTTTGACCTTCTCTGAATCCATCTTGAATCCTTTTGTTAAGATGACAAAATGTAGAAATACCATCCAATATAATTTTAAAATGTTGCAAGTGATCTTCTTTGTTGTTACTGAAAATTAGGATGTCATCAAAATAAACGACAACACACTTACCAATATAAGGTCAAAGCAAAGTATTCATCAATCACATGAAAGTACTAGGTGCATTTGGATAGCCTGAATGGCATCACCAACCATTCATATAGTCCATCTTTTTGGGTATGGGTTAGAGGGGGGAGAACCCCCCTGCGTGGGGGTTCGGGGGGCAGCGCCCCGGAAAAAAAATATTTATGCCTCGAGAAACGTGTCACATATTTAGGTGGTTTTTCAGCACATGGTTTTTTGTCGATGGTTTTCTATTTCCGGTTAAGGAATTAGGGTTGTGGACTAATCCATGTCATTGGGTTAGGGTTTTGGATGTCGTTGTCTCCTATATGTATATTGTATTATAAACAATGTATCACTATGAATGAATATAGAATATGTTGGTTTTCCCGGTTTGGGTTTCCAGGGGAAAAATATCTATGTAATGTTTGTATTTGCCATTGTATATTTTTTGTTCTTTTACTGAAAATATGTTTGCAGTAAATATTGTATAAGGTTATAATCTACATTTGGTATCATAGCTTTGTTGGCTTCAGGGGGACACCTTTGTGGTCAAGGGTTTGGCTCGGGATTGTGATAAGCCTTGTTATAGTGGGAGATCTGTGGTATTGATTTTTCAGGTGAAAAGAAATGGCAAGCAATTCGAAGATGGAGATCGAGAAGTTTAATGGGAAAATTTTTGAGTTGTGGAAGCTCAAGATGGAAGATCTGTTGGTGGACAAAGATCAGTGGATCATGGTAGATCCAGGTACTACACCTATAGGAACTTCAGCAGATGACTAGAAAAATTTGGATTGGAAGGCAAAGAGCACAATCCGACTATGTCTCTCAGATTCAATATTACTGAATGTGTCAGAGGAAGCTACAACCAAGTATTTATGGGATAAGTTGCGGATTTTTTATCAGTCTAAGTCCTTAGTGAATAAACTATTCCTGAGAAAGAAGTTGTATAACCTGAGGATGAGAGATGGAGACTCGGTGGAGGAGCATTTGAACGCCTTCAATACTGTGGTAAGTCAGTTAGTATATGTTGAGATTAAAATTTTAGATGAAGATAAATCTATCGGTTTACTGTGTTCTTTACCAGACTCGTGGGATAGTCTGGTTGTGGCCATAGGAAGTAATACAACTTCCTTGAAGTTTGATGAAGTGGTCTCATCTTTGTTGTCTAAGGAGATGAGACAGAAGAATATGGAAGGACATAGCACAAACGCATTATTTGAAAGAGGACGTACCCAGGAAAGAAATAGATCTAAGTTCTCAAGTGGGAGATCTAAGTCTAAGGGTAGATCTAAATCTCCCGGAAAGTTTGTAAGGGTATGTTTGACATGTGGAAAAGAAGGGCACTACAAGAAGCAATGTAGATCCAAAGTTGATAAAAAGAAGGGATATGTAGAATCTCCTTCTACAGAATAAAATACCTCAAAGGAAGGAGGGGATGTGTACTTGGCCTCTTCAAGCACACATGCAGATCATGAGGCATGGTTTGTTGACTCTGGTGCATCCTTTTATATGACTCCCCACAGGGAGTGGTTCTGCGAATATGAAATGTATGATGGAGGTAATGTTTTCTTAGGAGATGATTCGACAACGAGAATCATAGGACGAGGAAGAGTCAAATTGAGGCTCATAGATGGAAGGATTAGAACATTGCCTGGTGTTCTACACATCCCAGGTTTGGACAGAAATTTGTTTTTTTGTAAGAAAAATGGACGATGCAGGGGTAAAAACAATATTTGAAAAGGAAACCTGCAGGATGGTTCGAGGAGCAATGGTGTTGCTGAAGGGAGTTCGGTTTGGAACTTTGTATAAGCTGCAAGGAAGCACTATTATTGATGGGTGTAATAGTTCCATTGTTCCTGACATTGGATTTGAAGAAGAAAGAACTCCTACAGTCTCTGGAGAAGAGGTTATGCTATGGCATCAAAGACTGGGGTATACTGGAGAGAAGGGTCTTCGACTACTACATGGTAAATGTATGGTTGAAGGTATGTCTAACTTCTCTCTCGATTTTGATTTCTGTGAACACTGTCTATATGGGAAGCAAAATCTGGTAAGATTCCCCTACGGTGCAACGAGTGCAGAAGGAATTTCACAGCTAGTTCACAGTGATGTTTTTGGACCTGTGTCGGTCCCATCATTGGGAAAATCTGTGTACTATGTCTCATTTATAGATGACTTCTCGAAGAATACTTGGATATATTTCCTCAGGAAGAAATTTGAAGTCTTTAACAGTTTAAAGAGTTTAAATCTCTTGTTGAGAATCAAACAGAGAAAAGAATTAAGGTGTTGTGGACAGATAATGGCAGAGAGTTCTGCGGGAATGAATTTTAAGAATTATGTAAGAAGTGTGGTATAGCAAGGCAGAAGACTACTCCATACACACCTCAACAAAATGGAGTTGTAGAAAGGATGAACATGACGTTGATGGAAAAAGTAAGGTGCATGCTCAGTGGTGTCGGGTTAGGGCAAGAATTTTGGGCAGAGGAAGTGGGTACTGCATGTTACCTGGTCAACAAATCACCCTCATTAGCATTGGATGACAAGACTCAACAAGAGGTATGGACTGGTAAGGCACCTTCTTTCACACATCTCAAGGTATTTGGCGGTGATGCATATGTTCCTGTTCCAAAGGAAAATAGGAGTAAGCTAGATAAGAAGGCTGAAAAGTGTATCTTTATTGGATATAAAGATGGTCTCAAAGGTTATAAGCTTTGGAACCCAAAAACTAAGAAGGTAATGTATAGACGAGATGCGGTATTTAGAGAAATGAAGGATGTTGTTAAACATGAAGTTCTACCAAGTAAAGAAGAACTAGAGAAGATAGAGTTTGATTTAAAGGATGATGAATCAAACTCTACAGAAGAACAAGAATCAGAAGAAGAAGATCCTCATACTCCAGTATTGAGGAGATCGGTTCGAGAAAGAAGGCTACCGGAAAGGTAAACTCCATCTGATTTTCGTTCAAATTTTGCTTTGTCTATTACTGATGATGATCCTAGAACTGTCAGGGTGGCAGTGGATTCAAAGGATGGAAATCTCTGGAGAAGGGCCATGGACAAAGAAATGGCATCTGTGGATAAGAATGAGGCTTGGGATCTAGTGGAGTTTCCAGTTGGAAGAAATCCCATTGGCAACAAATGGGTATTTAAAAAGAAGCTAAATGCAGAAGGAAAAGTGGAGAAATACAAAGCTCGGTTAGTAGCAAAGGGTTATTCCCAGGTTGAGTAAATTGATTTTGGTGAGATTTTTTCTCTTGATGCCAATTTAACCTATATAATATTTATGTTATTTGTTGCTGCTGCATTTGATTTTGAAGTAGAACAGATGGATGTGAAGACAACATTCCTACATGGGGTTCTTGAAGAAGAAATCTATATGAAGCAACCAAAAGGTTATGCTGTGAAGGGAAAGAAGGAGCTGGTATGCAATCTGAAAAAGTCCCTGTATGGTTTAAAACAATCACCAAGGATGTGGTATCAAAAATTTGATACTTATATGCTGGGACTTGGCTTCACAAGAAGTAAAGAGGATCATTGTGTGTATTTTAAAATAATTGGTGATCATTTGATTTATTTGGTCTTGTATTTGGATGACATGTTGTTGATAGGAAGAGTCAAGTTGAGGCTCATAGATGGAAGGATTAGAACACTACTTGGTGTTCTGCACATCCCAGGTTTGGCCAGAAATTTGTTTTTTGTAAGCAAAATGGACGATGCAGGGGTAAAAACAATATTTAAAAAGGAAACCTGCAGGATGGTTCGAGGAGCAATGGTTTTGTTGAAGGGAGTTCAGTTTGGAACTCTATATAAGTTGCAAGGAAGCACTATTAGTCATGGGTGTAATAGTTCCATTGTTCCTGATTTTGGAGTTGAATAAGAAAGAACTCCTACAGTCTCTGGAGAAAAGGTTATGTTGTGGCATCAAAGACTGGGGCATATCAGAGAGAAGGGTCTTTGACTACTACACGGTAAAGGTATGGTTGAAGGCATGTTTAACTGCTCTCTGGATTTTGATTTCTGTGAACATTGTCTATATGGGAAGCAGAATCAGGTAAGATTCCCCTCTGGTGCAACGAGGGCAGAAGGAATTTTATAGCTAGTTCACAGTGATGTTTTTGGACCTGTGTCGGTCCCATCATT
>ML838280.1:8638-19358 GCA_009831015.1 Picea engelmannii | reverse complement strand
TTTTATATTTTTTTTATCTCCTATTAATTTTATGTCATCATATATTTTTATCTTTCACCAGTCCACATTGAAAATGCATTTAAATTTCCAAATTTAATCTTGCACAGTCAACAATTTTTTTACATTCTTATATACTTTAAAAAAAAAATGTTTGTTATATACTTTCCAAAATTAGATGATGCTCGACCTACTAACCGTCATTTACTTTTGCCCCATCTTCCAAAATATGCACCTTGCACACAACATTTCCCTCATATACATTTTGCACCAAACACTTCGTTTCATTTACACTTCGACCCCATTTTTCAAAATTTGCTTTCTAACCTCCTTGGCGACTCAACTACCATGCAACATTGTTTTTTTAAGGTTTGGATGTGATGATTGATGTTATGTAATTTATTTAGTGAGTTTTGCTCACTTCTTCGTCTATATTTAATAAGTATTAAATAGATTATCCAATATCATATGAAATTAGTCAATTTGATTAATGCTTAATGCTTATGATATATATATCATGCATTAATAACTTAATTTAAATAGATTATCCAAAAATTAGTATTTAATATGTTACACTATAAAAGTCGTCAAATAATTGACTAAAGAGTTAAGGGAGCTCTAAGAAATAGTTCACAAAACACAATATTTGCTAAGGTTTTGTAAATAGGGTAGCAAGCTAAGTGGGTTTGACTATGGGGAAAAGTACATACTTAAACACGCTTGAAACAAAGAAATCTAGGGATGGATGCCCTCCCAGGAAGCTTCAGTTAGCGATTGCAAGCCCAAAAAGTGATCATTGATGCTATGCAATTCATTTCCAATCCATGGTTGACCTCTCCATCACTAGATCTAATGAGTTTTAAATGGACTATTCAATGTCATGAAAAATCAATGATTTTAACCAATATTCATGAGATATCGAGCATGCGTTATTGACGTATTCTAGACACATAATCTAAAAAATGACAATTTATATGTAATTTCTTATATATATTTTTAACACATAATATTATGACTATGACAATGGTTAATTCTTAATCTTCTTGTTGGTTGGGGTTGTTGGAACATGTGGTTCCTTTGTAACCTCACCTTGCCGGAGGTTTGACCCCACCAAGTCTTTGGGTCGACGATCGACTAAATCGTTGGTTGACCATGTCAGCTTAAGGATTCTCGATCCACGTTTTATGGACAGGTACAACCGCCTTCACCCAAGTTTGTTGAGTTCAGTCCATGACCAAACATGTTTATAAATGATCTTAGTGATCGATCTATCATCAATCTCAAATTGTTAGATCATCTTAGAAGATATGCTCGCACTCCTTGAGTGACTTGTGCTTTAATACTACGGTGTCTTTCGACACCACTCCTTGTCTCAGACATGTTGTCCTCTTCGTTCAATCCCTGTCCCAACATGGTATCAGAGTTGTTGGTTTCTTGATCTCAGGATCACAGAGAAGACTCATATGTAAACGAGACAATGTTGAAATATGAATCTGTTCTTTTCAAATAAAGAACTGTCAATTGCTTGATATGGGTTATCGAGCATTTCAAAAATCCTCCCATATGAGATTGATATCGACAAGGTTCTGCCCATAATTCTTGTTGTGATCTCTCTAGCGAGGGTTTCTTGAGTTTCGTCGATCAGTAGTTGGAGGCTCTCATTACCCGACTGGAGTTTGTTTGGACGTTTCCCAAACTCAACAGAAGATTGTATTGACCTCGTACATCCTCATTGCGCATATCCTCTTGTTGGTGTGAAGGCAGACTCAAATTTCTTGGCTCACTCGACTATGCTTGCCATTAACTAAAGTTCACTTATGGCACCGTCGACTTCCACTCTTGACCAGAATTTACTGAGGATGCGTCGAACTGACTAGCGTGAGCTTTTTGTTGCCCTCGACTCGATTTTCGCTTGCCTGTTGATGCAGGGATTTTCGAGTGTCATAACTTTTGACTTGGTTATCCATTTGGGCTGAAATTTTATAGGGAGTTGTGTCTTGAAGAGTTCACTACCATGCTAAATTGATCATTTAGATCGAACATCGTTTCAACACTTTTTTGGGGCCAAATTCCTTCATATAAGGCCTCAAATTAGGGTTTTAGTGTTTTTTAAGGATTGTTTAAATTAGTAATTAACAATTATCTCTTAGTTTATGCACCTAATCAGAAAAGCGAGTTGAAAATAGTGTCGCTCTAGTTAGCTCTTAGTTATTGGTCAGTTTTAAAGTCATGCGAGAATTTTCTAAAATTAGTTGTTTTTCTAAAATTAGTTGTTTTCGAATATCTCATATGATAGTTATAAGGGGTTGAACTTCCATTGTAATAGTTAGGATGGAGAAGGAATAAAAGAGAGTTATTTTCCCTTCTCGTCTGTTTGCATGGTTTTTAGATCTCGTGAATGAATCAAAGTTTATTAGCTACACCATCTTGTATCAGAGCAGGACGATGGCTGGGAGAGGAAGAGGAAGAGCAAGTCTTGCTCAGATGCTTAGAGATATGCAAAACCTCCAAAGGCAAGTAACAGATCTTGCAAATGTGTTGGATAGTCAGAGAATAATACAAAGAGAAGTCTTTGATGAGGAGACAGACCGAGGATATGTAGATCAACATATAGAACATGAAGAAGACCAATTAGAGTACATGACTTTTGAGGAAAGGGTGCTCAGGGCTCTAGAAGGGAGAAATGATGGGATCAAAATGGAAGTTTCAGAATATGCAGGGAGTCTTAAACCATATGAGTTAATATATTGGTTGAACATGATGGAAAAAAAATTGAATGCAAGTCGATTGTAGAGGAAAAGAAAGTAAAATTTGCATGCACCAAGTTGAAAAGTTAAGCCATGATCTGGTGGGATCATGTGCAAAAAGACAAAGAAAAAAAATGTAAAAGACAAAATTAGGACTTGGAACAAGATGGAAAAAAAATTGCAAGAATTTTTTTTGCCTTTGGACTATGCCCAGACCCTTTTTCGTAGATCTTAGAACTTGAAGCAAAACCTGTCCACCGTGGAGGAACTCACAAAGGAGTTTTATCAGTTGTCCATTCATGTGGATCACCACGAAACTGATGAGAAATTGGTTGCAAGGTATGTGAATTGTTTAAAATTTTCTATTCAAGATGAATTGAGCATGCATAGGGATCGCAACGTGGAAGAGGTATACCAATTAGCCTTAAATGCCAAGGAAAAACAAAACCAACAATTTGTTGAAAGGAATAAAAGCAAGGAGGGGTACATCGTCTGCCTCATGGGGTGGTTTTAACTATGGCAGGGGTGAATCATCCCAAGAAGATGAGAAAGCATAAGATACTTGACAAGGTAACATGAATCAACTATGAGGAAGAGGATTTCATAGGGGTAGAGGTTACGGTGGTGGTAGAGGAGGACCTTATGTGTGTTTTAGGTGTGGTGTAGAGGGTCATCGAGTATATAAATGCCCAAATTATAACATGAAGAGACAAAGCAAGGAAAACAACCTAGTTTAAACTTAGTCCAAGCTAAGAATGAAGAAGAAGGAGTTGAATATGAAGTCTCCCCGATATGAGGGAGAATCTCATGATATGGAGGTCAATGGTGATTCCTGAAAAAGAGCAACAATGAATATTCTTGGCTTCGGACAGACATTTTTCAAACCAAATGCACTTCCATGGGAAACTTATGTCAAGTTATTGTTGATAGTGGTAGTTGTGAGAATATGGTTTCCAAATAGATGGTAGATAAGTGGAAATTACATTGTGAAACACATCTCCATTCTTACCGAATTGCATGGTTCAAAAAAGGGAATCAAGTCACCATTAATAAAAGATGTTTGATCAAATTTTCCATCAGTAAGACTTATAAAGATGAAGTATGGTGTGATGTCATTCTGATGGATGCATGTCATTTGTTATTGGGAAGGCCTTGGAAACATGACAGACAATTCATGCATGATGGAGAAAAGAATACCTATTGTAATGATCCCAAGCCAATTTTTTGCTTGGAATCACTAACTAACCACTGATTTGATTATTATTGTTGTGTATGCAGGTTGGCCATGAACATTTAGGCCTTAGGGTTTATTCAATTATTCAGCCACATATTTATACAAGCATCATTGTAATCATATGAAGATCATCAACACCACACAAGATATGAATCACAACAAGTAGTTGAATTTTATTATAAGAAAGCAAGAACCTAATACAGATAGAAAAGAAGATTTGGAATAGATGGCTTCAAGACAATAATAGAGTTGCATACAAAATGCTCCCAGAGATAAAAATCAAGCCTCCTAAAGGCTGCAATAGAAGATGAAGCTCAACTGCAAAACCAAGGTTTTAGCCTAACCCTCAAGCAACTGGTACAACCCTGCTGACTGCTGGTACGACCTGTTGAATACAATGGACACCAAGAGTTCATCCCACCTGAATATGAAGACCTCCAAATGTTGTCAAACTCCTCTCAATGATAGATCAAGGCAATGGGAGCCTCCTCCTGAAGTATGGAGCTCAAACACTGAAGCTTCCTCCTCAAATTGCAGAAACCCTAGGATGGTACGACCCTCATGAAACCCTGAATATGGCCAATAGTAAGACCTAGCTAAGTATGGGCTCTGCATCATTTGAAACTCTTATGGATGATAGATCAGGCAGCCACAAGCACTTGAGAGAAGTTTCAAGGTTAGATCTAGCCTATGGCCTTCTAGATCTGAGAAATGTCGAATCACCAAGTCGTGCCCTTACTCYTGAAATCATCCCAACCTATAGATAGATGATAGGGACGTGATAACTCCTCCAAGAAGCCCTCAAACTGATGAGAAAGGGCTTGCAAGCAAAACCCTAATGCTGGAAACCTCTCAAGMTTCTTTAATATGTTGGATCGAGCKCTTCCTCAACAAATGGTTCGCCCCTGCAAGAAAACCCTAGCTGGTACAACCCTGMTGATCCAACTGGTACGACCCTGCTAGTCCTCCTGAATAGATGTTGGCTATAGAATGGTGTGGGTGGATTATTTCATCCCTGAAACCAATCTTGGAKCAAGGTGAGTAGAATATTTCACTATTGAATTGCTCACTAGGGTTTGTAGTATAAAAACCCTAAAAACTGTATGCTCAAGAGCATCAACAAGMAAATACCAAAATCCATAATGAATGAGAGGTGCGCCCTAGCCTTCTCTTTATACTTTTCTTCTATTTCCCTGTTGATTTAAGTTAACCCCTAAGGTTAACTCCTAACTCAACCTCCAACACTTTTATTTCTTCATTGAGTTATCTTTTAAATACTTTTACCTTTTTATTAAGTCAAATTAAGAATATAACCTTAGTTTGGTTGACTTTTCCCCTCATTGTGAGACTATGGCCTAGTGGGGATGCCTAGGCCACTAAGTCTTCTCAAACCTCTTCATCAAGAGGTGGGGGATATTACAGTCTCCCCTGATAGAAATTACTTGCCCTCAAGCAATTCCAAACCTGTTTCCCGTGCCACTTGTTCATTCTCCCATGTGGCATCCTCAATGGGTAGATCCTTCCATCTGATCAGGTACTCTTTGATGCTTCTTTTCCCGAGCCTCTTCTCCCAAACCTCTAGTATCTCTTCCGGAATCAAAACCAGTTGCCCATCTTCGTCCATGGGAGGTAGTACCTCAATAGGTGTGATGTGTTGGCCGATGGCCCTCTTCAAACAGGACACATGGAAGACATTGTGTATCCTGCTGCCCAGTGGAAGCTCTAGCTCGTACGCTATGACCCCTATCTTCCTACTGATCCTGTAGGGCCCAAAGAAACGTGGTTGTAGCTTCTCTGCTCCGCTTATTTTTATAGAAGCCTACCTATATGGTTGGAGCTTTGGATAGACTAAGCCACCAACCTCAAAAGTACGATCAACCCTGTGCTTGTCTGCTTAGACCTTCTGTTGGTTCTGTGCTCTCTGTAGATGATCCTTCAGCTCTCTGAGGATGTCTTGGCTCTATTGTACCCAATCTTGTACCATTAGTGCCCTGTTGTCACCAAAAGCAATCTCTACAAAAGATAGTGGGTCATAGTTGTATAAGGCCCTGAATGGTGTCATGCCTATGGACACGTGTTGGGTGGTGTTGTAGCAGTACTCTCCCAAGTGCAACCATCTGACCCATGCTTTCTGATGTCCTGCTACATAATTCCTGAGGTAGCCTTCTACCCACTTGTTGACTATCTCGGTTTGTCCATCCGTCTGTGGGCGATAGCTGGTACTAGGGGTCAAGGCTGTACCAACCAATCTAAACAACTCCTACCAAAATGTACTCATGAACCTGTTGTCCCTGTCACTGACAATGGTCTTGGGTAGGTTGTGCAGCTTGAAAATCTCCCTGAAAAACAATTCGGCTACCTATGCTTCACTGAAGTTTGTGGCTATGAAGAAGAAGTGTGCAAACTTCGTCAACCTGTCCACCACTACAAAAATGCAGTCTTTCCCCTGCGTCCTTGTAAACCCGGTGATGAAATCCATGGATATGCTTTCCCACTTATGCTCTGGAATGGGTAAGGGTTGCAGTAGTCCTGCTGGGTGAGTGTGCTCATCTTTGTTTTCCTAGCATGTAGTACACTCCTTGACATGCTTTATTACATCCTCCTTGAGGCCCTTCCATGAGAACCTCTCTCTCACCTACATGTACGTCTTACTAATCCCTTGGTGCCCTGCCATTGTTGAGTCATGACATGCCTGCAACACCTTGGCCTTGAAGGTCGATCCAGGAACCAAAAAGATTTGTCCCTTGTAATAGATGAGGTCATTGATAATCCTAAAGTTATCATCATGTACTTGTCCATCCAATAGCTAACAAGTGAACTGATCCTTTGCATACTCCATCACCAAGTGGTCCTTCCAGTCAACTAATACACTTTTCATGGAAAAAATGGATGACCTCCTGGATAATGCATCAGCCACCACGTTGTTCTTCCCTTTGATAAAGTCAATGTCAAATTCATAGGTTTGTATTTTGCTTACCCATTTATGTTTCCTTTCATTTAAGTCCTTCTGCTCCAATAGGTATTTAAGACTGTTATGATCTGATTTGACCACAAACCGTGCACCTACCAGATATTGTCAGTATTTGGCTAGTGCGTGCATGATAGCCAACATTTATTTGTCATAAATGTTGTAGAGTAGTTCAGGACCCCTGAGTTTTCGTCTCTCACAGGCAAGAGGGTGCCTATTCTGCATCGGTACGGCCCCTATGCCTTCTCCTGATCACGGTACGGCCGAAATCTGGAAGAGCTAGGACTGGGCACGTGCTCATCACCTTTTTCATTTTATCCATCGTAATTTGAGCTTCTTCACTCCATTTGAAAGCTCCCTTCTTCGTCAAATCGGTCAAGGGTGCACACAACTGAGAAAACCCTTTGACAAATTTCCTGTAGTAAGTGCACATGCCTAGAAATCCCCTTAGCTCTATGAGTGTCTTAGGGGTAGGCCACTCAATAATGGATTTTATTTTCTCCTGATGCACCTGTACCCCTTTCACTCCAATGATGTGTCCCAAGTAAAGAACTTATGTCATTCCAAACTCACATTTGGACTCCTTAACATACAGTGATTGTTCCTCCATTATAGACAGAATTTCGTCCACATGTCGAAGGTGTTCCTCCCACGTCTTGTTGTAAATGAGCAAGTCATAAAAAAAATACTAACAAGTGCTTCCTCAACTGTTTGTTAAACACATGGTTCATGCAAGATTGCAATGTAGTTGGGGCATTGGTTAACCCGAAGGGCATCACCAAGAACTCATAATGGTCGTAATCACACCTGAAAGATGGTTTTGAAATTTCCTCCTCCCTCATCTTGATTTGATGGTAGCCAGAATGAAGGTCAATCTTTGTGAAATAGACAGCTCCATGTAGTTCGTCTAGCAACTCATCAATCATGGGTATAGGGTACCTGTTTTTTATTGTCTTTTTATTCCAGGCCTGGAAGTCAATGCACATATGCATCGTCCCATCTTTCTTCTTGACCAACACTACTGAATAAGCAAAAGGGCTAGAGTTCGGCCTTATGTGTCCCATGTCCAGAAGTTCTTTGATGACTTTCTCTATCTCGTCTTTATACTTCTTTGGATGCCTATATGGTGTGGTGATGACTAGCTTAGCCCCTGCCTCCAGCTCAATGATATGCTCAAACCCCCTGTTTGGTGGCACCCATGGAGGAATCTGTCCAAACACTTTGTGGTGCTTGTCAAGGATCTCTTGGATCTCTGGGGTGTAGTGAACCTTACCCTACTCATCCACATGGCCAAAATCCTACATTCACCTGCATATACAATCTCCTCTCTCCTGAAGATGGCTTCCATCCTCTTGGTCATAACTATCTTGGTAGAATTACCTGTCATGCCTCTGAGCACTACCTTTTGTCCACCCTCCTCTGTAAACGACATCTCCATGGTCTTGTAATTGGTGGTGATAGGCCCCAATGTGTTGAGCCACTGAACTCCAAGGATGATGTTAGTGTCTGGAAGGTCCATCACATACACGTCCTGTACTAACTCATGCCTACCTAATTTAAGCCTCATACCTAGAATGTGCCTATCACAAGGCATAGTGCTTCCACCTACTACCTCCACCTTGAACCCTTCAAATCCTACCGTGGGTATATGCCTCCTCTTCAATAGTGCCGAGTCAATGAAGTTGTGAGAGGCTCCCCCATCAATCAACACTGATACCTTCTTCCCCTGGAAGACTCCTCTCATCCTGAAGGTGTTGAATTTAGGTACCTTGCTGATAGATGCCAAGGTGGCTTTCCCCTCAGTCATACTGTCTTGTTCTGTGACCACCTCCTCTGTTGTCTCTGTCGCTTCGGCCTCCATGTTTTGAAGTTGGTTGTAATATTCCTCCTCCTCATTGTCTGAGGTCACCTCTATGTAGTGCACTTGGCCACGGCCCATGCACTTGTGTGATAGGTTCCATGGTTCCTTGCACGTGAAGCAGAGTTGCTTCCTTCTCAGTTCCCTCCTGGTGTTATCATCCATTCTGACATGGCCCCTGTCAAACCCCCTTGGGTCACGTCCCCATTGGTTCATTGGAGGTCTCTGGTCTCTTCCTCCGGTGTTAAGAGGTGGCCTAGGTACAAAATTTGGTTTGGCAGCTGGTCCTAGGTCCTTTGTCCTCCAAATAGCATCATGTAGGTTGGTAGGCTTAAAATCCTTTACCAAACCCTTCAAGGGTTCTATCAACCCCTCAGTGAAGAGAATCATGATCCTAGTTGGTGATATATCCTGCACCATGACTGCTAGCCTCTGAAGTTCCTCAATGTATGCCTCAGCTGCCTCTGTTTTCTTGAGCTATGTGAGCTCCCGAAAGGATAGCTCAGGATCCCCCTAATCAAACCTGTCCATGAGTCTTTGGGTGAATTCTTTGTAGGTCACTATCTGGTTGTGGCCTAGGGTGGTGAGTCCATGATACCACCAATCATGAGCTTTGCCATCCAAATGCATAGTGGCAAATTTGATGGCTTACATCTCCCTCATGGGATTAAGCTGCAGATAAGTGTCCAATTTTTGTACCCATGCCAGGGTTGTTATCTTGGTCGTACCATCAAAGTATGGGATTTCTATATTCCTTGATCTTCGTTCAAACTCAAAACTGCTTTTGTGGTTTGGCCTGGGCTTGTTTCTGAACTTGAGTTGGCAATATTGATCCAGGACATCTGCCTCTGAATGATCATATCCAAGCCATAGTACTTGTTAGTACATTATGCCATCTGCTCAACAAAGTCATCCACCTGCTCTTGCTGTACCTGTTCATCTGTGAATGTGGGCAAGTATGGTATAGGGTTAGCCTTGCTCCCCATCTGTCCATGTGACGTACCCCCTCCATGGCTTCAGTTGGATCTAGGAGCCTTTTCTGGATTATACCTGAAATCCCCACGGGATTCACCAACCTCTATGTTTCCATACGTCTCAGGCTCTTTCCCTTGATGAGTCATATGCATCAATCGCTCGGTTATCCGAGTCTGGTTCTAATCAATCTTCCTTAGATTCCCATCTACCTTATTCAAGGTCTCAGTGATTTTGGCTTGACCCCTTCGGTTTGTCTCCTGGATTTCCTGTAAATGGTGTGTTACACATCAAAATTACTCACTTTGATAGTGTCGCAAGTGTCGCATTTTTCTCACAAGGTCACAAGTGTCGCATGTTGCTCACAAGTGTCGCAAGTGTCAGGGAAGCATACTGTCATGATGCCAATGTCATGCCTATAACGACATGAGAAGCACCTCAAAAACTGAGTTTTTGGAGGGGAGCGCTCCCCCTTACACTATCTCGGAGCGCCGACGCTTCCCCTTACACTATGAGGGAGCGTTATAAAGCTCTGCTGGCCCTTTTGAGGGAGCGCTATAGATTTTGAAAGTGCTGGCACCCCCCTAAAGCCTACTAGGGAGCGCTATAGCGCTCTGATGGTCCTTTTGAGGGAGCGCTACCTATTCTGGGTAGTAGTTAAGTTGTTGAGATGAATGGGGGAAGAATCCTTTCATTCTTGGAAGGCAGTTGAGTTCGAATCCCTAGTCCAACCATGATCTTAGGGCAGATCCTCAACTGAAGGAGGAAAATCCTCACCTTCCCCAAGGATATCTCAAGATTGTTGAGCCTCTCCAAGGCTATATAAGTAAGCTTTCTAATGGTGAAAGGGGAATGGAAGAAGGAGAATCACACCAAACTTATGATCTCATAAGTGGTGCTGGAACAGAGCTGATTGGGGGAAGAATTGCTAGCATGAAACCTAT
>ML838279.1:16509-44541 GCA_009831015.1 Picea engelmannii | reverse complement strand
TTATATACATTGTATTTTGATGAACTTTGTAGTGATTCCTTTTCAATTATATACATTGTATTTTGTTGAAACTTTGTCTCTTCCATACAGGTTTCCTATCCGATAATCTATGTTTTAGTACTAGGTTTTAGCTATGAGTTTTATTAATTTACTAATGGTAAAACAATTATGTTCATAGATCTAGAATCAAGATAACATTTGTTTGTCTTTCACAATTTTTCTGTATGAAACTTACAATATGCATCTATTTTCTCATAACAAGCATTTAAATCTAATATAGTTATTTATGTTTTATCACCAATAATTTTGGCCATAGTAATGCACAGTAAACATTCAGATAAACACATATTCATGACAAGAAGAAAAACCTGGAACTTGGGGAAACCACACGTTGAAGACCCTGTTCCTCCCAACCTTAGACTAGAGTCTCTGTCAACCTCTATCACCCCTGAGCTGAGTTCGGAATACAAGGGGTTGCCTACGTGGCCTCTTGCATAAATCAGAGTTCTATCTTGTTGTGTATAATCTTAGAAATCACTGTGTCAAAATTATCTTAGTGCATAGCCTTCTCGAGATATTAGTTCACTCCTAGCAATGGTGTCCCATTCCCTTGTCATGACTTCCTTTTTAGTTTTCCTAGGACTTGTGACACTTGTCTTGATCCTCCTTCTCACTGACCACCTATCAGATTCAAATATACACATGTTCACAGATTCTCCTATAAATATGGAATGTGTATTTTTGAAGTTGAGTTAACTCCACAACTTGTCTCGGTCTACTACCACTTGGACAACTCATTTGGATTCCTAACTCCCTCTTTAACAACTGCTTCTGCGTGTGCCCCTTTTTCCACATGTGTTTATTTTCATAAAATAATAAGGTTTTACAATTCGGATTTGGTCAATAGACCAATTTGCCTTTTGGAAAAATAATTAAAATTCCAAAATAAAAACAATAGAAATAATAATTAAAATTTCAAGTCTTGGGGTATCACAAAGGATGTACTAATAAGTAAAGGATTGTACCAGATTACCTTGAGAAAAGAACAAGTCCCTACTAATGTCGAAAAGAAATCCAAATGGGATAATAAGAATGACAAAGCACATGGACTAATTCTAATGTCCATCTCTCTTGATTTATGGTTTCACCTTCAAGGAATTGATGGCCCAAATAAAGCTTGGGAAAAGCTTGAAGTTGTGTTTGGTAAACACAATATTATTCGAGCTCACCAGATTGAATTTCCTTGCATTGAAGATTGTATATCTAAGTTCAAAACACTTAGACTTTAATATAAAATTTGTCAAATAGATGTGAAGGATAACCAATGCATATATGTTATTCTTGCTAAGCTTGGTAGTGCATATTTTGGTTTTGTATCTATCTTTTATGCCACCAGATAAGCTTTAGGGAGTGTTTACCAAGCTCCCACTCTTGAGTCTTTTTGTGATTCTCTTATTAGAGAGCAAGATAAGTTTTTGCAACTTGAAGTGATCAACTCTACAGGTACATCTAATAAAGCCTTAGTGGCCCAACAGAAAGATAAATCCAAGCATCCCAAAAAGCAACATCCTCCCAACAATAAGCAAAACAACGGTCCCAAACCCTCTTAGCCAGCTTCTACTCCTAATGGTGACAAAGGAGAAAAATCCAAATGTAAGAAGACTAAGAGGCATTGCAACTTTTGTGGGCGAGATGGTCATGTGGAATATAAATGTTTTAAAAATATGGAAGCCTTAGAAGCAACGACGAAGAAGCACAACATCAATATTGAGTCTTCTTCTTCTTCTAACTCTTCTTCTCATGGACATGCACTTTCTACTTTTGGTTTCTCCTTAAATGCAACTTCTACTTCTTATTTCGATGAGTGGCTTATTGATTCTGGAGCATCTTATCATATGGCTAAGGATAAAACCATTTTTTCTGCTCTTAATGAATGTAACAAAACAAATATTTGTCGGTGATGAGTAGATCTCTTAGTGTTGTAGGGTCTGGAATAGTTCAGGGAGATAATGGTCATTTCAATGATGTATTATGTGTTCCAAGTCTTTCCTACAACCTTCTATCGATGTATCAAATCACTCATTCAGGTGAAGGTAAAACCGTGGATTTTTCACCTCACCAAGTTGTAATCAAAGATTTAAAAGATCCTAAGCATGTCCTTGCAACTGGAATTGTTGATTATATTACTAAGTTGTACAAATTTGACAACTTTGAGTCATCATCTTTTCCCGTAGTTTTTGTTGCTCGTAGCAATGACTTGAGAAAACTTTTGCATGAGTGGTTTGGTCATCTAAACTATCACTCATTGCAACAACTATGTAATCAACATATGGTAACTGGTCTTCCTCTCATTCTTACAGAAATGGTGTTTGTGTTGGTTATGTTCTCGACAAACATCATCAGACAGTTTTTAAAAATAGGTCTCTTGGCTCACTTCGACCCCTTTGTAGCTTGTTCACAATGATTTGTGTGGTCCGCTATCTTCTCCTTCTTTCTCTCGATGTAAGTACTTCTTAACTTTCATTGATGAATTCTCCAGACACACTTGGGTTTACATCTTAAAACTTAAGAGTGAAAATTTTGACAAGTTTTTAGCCTACAACGCCCTTCTAGAAAAACAATCTGGACATCACCTTCAAAAGTTAAGAACATATAATGGAGGAAAATATGTGAACAAAAAATTTACAAGTTACTGCATTGCATAGGGCATTCAAATGTAACATATTGTTCCATATATACCACAACAAAATGGTGTTGTTGAGAGAAATAATCGCACATTAAAAAAAATGGTTAATTGTATGATCCAATCTAAATGATTAAGTCTTCATTATTGGTCGGAAGCCATCAACTATGCAAATTACATAGTAAATCACACTCCCACAAAGGATTTAAAAATTATAACACCAGAAGAAGCATGGGCTAAAATTAAGCTAGATGTAAGCCAATTCTGTGTATTTGGTAGTGTAGCATGGGCTCACATTCTCGATGAGAAAAGGGAAGCATTGTAGCTTAAAAGTGGGAAATGCATTTTTGTTGGATATTCTGAAGATGTCAAAGGCTACCGACTTCTTCAACCTCATTTCAATGAAATTATTATTAGAAGAGATGTTAAATTTGATTAAAATCTCTTAGCCTATGAGCCTAATTCGACATTTGTGCCATCTTTGATCTATGAGCCATCTTTGGCAGTTGTTCATATTCGGGTTTCTTCTTTAGATGATGACAATGAGGATGAAAATCCACCTTTGCCTACTCATATTCCTTTGAATGAGTCCATTGAAGATGGACCTACACCAATACCATTGCTTCCCATATGGGTCCCTTCAACACAAGAAGCAACTAGTGATCTTCTCAGTGATCCTACAGATCATCGTTAGACACGTTCATAGTTTTGATGAGCCTCTTCTCTTTTGGCTCAATTTTTAGAGACTCGTGATCCAAACCGATCTGTAAACTGTTGTGGATATATCCATTGGAACAGTTCATCACAACAGATCTGATAAATAAAATTGAAATCTACACTATGAAGGTTAAATTCCTTTAGATTTCAGAATATTTAGTTATTGATTTTATGCTTATGCATGAAATAGATGTGGAAAATACAATCACACACCATCCAAAAAATAACACAATGATTTTCTCTGGGAAACTCTTACAAGAGAAAACCCAGCTAGAAGGTGAGGTTGCTCTGCTCTCTTTTCTCTAGTATGGAAATAATGCAAGTACAAAGGAGAATGCACTATGTGTGGATTTGTTGGGTATGTGTTATACTCTTTCCAAAATTGATCCCATGTACTGTACACTGATATGGGAGCAAAGGGGCTTCGGGGGCGAGAGCCCCCGATAAAAAAAAATTGGTCTGTTTTTGGTAGTTTTTTGACACATGGTTTTCGTCGATGGTTTTCTAATTTCGTTTAAGGAATTAGGGATGTTGACTAATACAAGCCAATGGATTAAGGGTTTGGATGCCGCAGGATCCTATATGTATATTGTATTGTAAACAATGAATACGATGAATAGAAGATTAGAGGTGTGACTCAAAACATGTTGTTGGTTTTCCCGGTTTGGGTTTCCAGGGTAAAAATCTTTGTGTAATGTGTGTCATTGTATCTTTTCTATATTATTAAGAATCTATTTGTTGTAATTAATTATACAAGGTTTAAATATACATTTGGTATCAGAGCAATTATTGGCTTCAGGGGGACGCATTTGTGGTCAGGGGTTTGGCTTGGGTCTATGATAAACCTTGTTTTTTTTTTGACAAAAACGGATAATGAGTCTTTATTTAAATAGGCAGTGACAAAGTCACTGTAGCTGTTACAACTGGTTCGACTTCATGAGGCTCTACCCGACCTTGCTGATTACAATGTCCTAAAACTTGTAAACCAAATAAATCTTTAAACTCGTTGTATGTGGTGGCTTCTATACAAAGTGTCGACATCACAGAGTTATTTGAAGAGGTCTTGCATGGTTGCATCTTTACAGGTCGAACTTCCTTGGAACCTACTTCTGGGGTAGGTCGTGCTCGAATTGCCAATCCAGGGTCAATTTTTCCAGTTGGGTCTCTAGCTTGAGGACTCAGATTTCAAGCTCCTCCTTTGGGTGTTTGTGTTCTTGTCGAACCTGGTCCACTGCTTTAGCAAAGACGTTTTTGGTCTTGTGATGTCTGCATCGAGCATGGTGAGCCTTCACCCTACCTCAACATCGAATCCCTAAAGGATGATGTCTTGATTTTGCACAATCTTTTTAATCCTCTTCATATCCTCCTCCATAGTCTTGAGTCTTTCCTCCATCGTCGGCTTGCTCCTTGAGCTAGTCCCCATGCTTGATTTCCTGTGCTTGCCAAGCTTCCTCTGCTGGAGAGTTTTCCCCTTGCTTTCTCCTCTTGGACTCTCACCTTTCTACACAAGAGTTGGCCATATTCCTTCAGGATCTAAGTTTTTAACCACGGTCTTGATACCTTTCCTATCGGGCCCGACTTTCTCCTGAGTCTGATGGATCAAGTCGATCAGATCGACCTTACCCAGGCCATGTTGCTCGTGACGGATCTTTGTCCTTCTCTATGCCTTCATCTCCCAGTTGATTGCCTTTCCCCTCGTTCCTGTTGCATGTCTTGTCATTGTGCGATTTATCTCTGGATTTGTTTGTCTTTCCTTCAATCGGCATCTCCCTTTCTTCTTTGTTTTGTTAGCTATCATTCTTGCAAACTCAAGTTCTATGTTGATCAACAGTAGCCCCCCTTTCCTACTCGGGCCTTACGGGATTTCCAAATGGGATGAAATTCCATTGATTTGGATTTCCCCTTTGCTCAAGGTGGTGCCTCTGTTTGCTTCTTCATCTGCTTGTTCATTCAAATCATGAAGAACGTGGAACATTTGAAAGGCTCTCAACCTTTTCAGCAGGAGGTGAATTTTCTTCAGGATATGTTGGAGCTTTGTTTGCTTAACCGGGTTATGGAGAATCAGCGCTTGGATTACTATTCTGGAGTCCCCTACGATCACTAAATCATTGACTTTCTTACTGATAGCATGGTTCAACCCTTGCCAGAGAACGAGTGCTTCTGCTCGGTTGTTGGTATCTACTCCTAGCCCCCAAGCATAAGATAGTTCTAGCTATTCGTCTGGGTCCAATAGGACCCCTCCTCCTCCTGTCGCCCCGTGGTTCCCTTTGGAAGCCCCATCAAAGAACAATAGATGCTTCCTTCTTTGCCTTTTACACTCCCCGAATTCCTCCTCCTCCAGTCGGATTTCCCATTTTTCATGTCTTGTTTCTATGCTTGTTTTCTCTGGTTGTTCCTTGAGCTTGAAATTTTTGATCCACTGCTCCTCTTCCACTTCTAGGCCTCTCAAATTCTTTACTTTGCTGAAGTAGGGGGCACTTTAGCCAAAGAGGCCTTTTATCTTACTTGCCACTTGTGCAGAGTTGCAAGTGATCTCCCTGAAAAGCCTGTTGTTTCACTCCAACCAAATTTTCCAGAGAAGGAATTTTGGTAGAGTGCTCTAGAGGATGTTGAGTTGGGATTTTTTCCTTATCTGGAATGGACAGAAAGATCTCCAGTTCCAAAGAAAAGCATTGATATCTTGGGGTAGATTGAATGTTCCTGGCTTCATACCCAGGGCTAGATTCCACACCTATTTAGCAAATGAGCATTTCAAAAGTAAGTGGTCTGATGTTTCCTCTTCTTGAATGAAAAGGGGACATCTGGAGGGGCCTTCCCACCCTCTCCTTCTCATATTTTCTCTAGTTAATATGCTTATATGAGCCAGGGTCCAGACAAACATGTCTATCTTCGAAATGGACTTGGAATTCCAAATGGATTTCCAAATTGTAGGGTCAGGTGGAACATGGGGAACTGCTGTGAAGATTTTATACCCTGCTATTGTTGTGTATGTTCCAGAAAGTGTGCCCCATCCCCTCTTGTCCTTTTTCATTGATTTTATCAGGGATTTCCCTTGCCCCCATCAAGCTCTGGAAGTCTTTTGTTGACTTCCCACCTGATCCAGGTTTTGTCCTCATCGTAGCTCCAACTCGAGATGTCCTAAAGATTGACTAGGGCTTGGGACCGCATCCAGGCTTTGAGTTGAGTTGTTCCTTCAATCGAGCTTAATGGAGGGTCTCCCAACACTGAGTCATCCCATATGTTGATTGTCTTTCCATTCCCTGGTATCTAGGTAAGATTGGGCTTGAAGAGTCTCATTGCTTTTAGACATAGGTTGAATATTGGAGACCCTTTAACCGTGTTTGCAGGTCGATCTAGGCATTTAGTCCTCTGGTCGTGGAAGTACTTCTTCCATATTGCTTTTTTTCTCCAAGTGGACTTCCCCGAAACAAGATTCCAAAGAATCTTAGCTCCGAGAGCAAGATTTTGAGAGTTAATATCTCTAAGATGTAGACCGCCTTTTGAGATTGGTTTGGTGACTTTCCACCAGCTTATAAGATATAGTTTCCTCTCGTTTTGCTTTCCTCCCTCCCATAGGAACTATCTAAAAAGGACATCGCTTTTCTGAATCATGGTGGTAGGGGCTAGCAGCATTGAGCTTTGGCAGATCGGGATGCTTGCTAAAACCGCCTTTATGAGAACAACTTTAATTGCAAGGTTTACCCATTTTTCTCCCCAAGAGTTAATTCTTCCCTTTAACTTGTCTATTAGAGGGAGTCACTGAGAAGCCTTTGGTTTGGTCCTGAAAATTGGCACTCCTAGATATTTAAAGCAATCCCAATTGGTGAAACCTTCCATCCCTAGGACTCTTGAAAACTCCAGCATTTCCCTTGGAGAGGTGTTCCACCCATAGATCTTGCTTTTGGGAAAGCTTATTTCGCTTCCTGAGATCTCATTATAAGTGTCCAGTTCTGTTTTAAATTTTCTGGTTGTTTGCACACTTGCTCCTCCTAGAAGTAGCGTATCATCCGTGAATTGGGGGTGGTTAATGTCTTTTACCCCCGGGGCTATTCTTAGGCCGAGGAGATTGTTATGTTGTTGGCCATAATCTAGTTGAAAGCTTAGCATGGAGGCTTGTATATCATAGAGAAGCGGGGAGAGGGGGCAGCCTTGCCTGAGGCCCCTGGACGCTTGAAAAAACTTTGTTGCTCAACCATTTACTAGGGGGGCAATCCAGGGGAAACTAATGCAGGCTTTTATCCAGCTTATAAAGACTGGAGCAAAACCGAAGTTTTCCATGACTTTAAACAGAAAATTATGCCTAACTCTATCAAAAGCATTTGCAAGGTCGAGCTTTACAATCACACCTTTGTCTTTTCTTTGATTGCTTGAGTGAAGCGCTTCCTGAACTAGAATGATGTTATCCACTATTTGCCTTCCTTTGATGAACCCACCATGATTTTCCAGAATGATGGTAGGAAGGATTTTTTTTAGCCTGTTGGCTATTATTTTTGTGATTAACTTGTATCCAGTGATGCAAAGAGAAATTGGCCGGAATCTTCCAAAGCTTACCACTCCCTTTTCTTTTGGAATTAAGGCTAAGAAGGAAGAGTTTGTTCCCCCTCCTATTTTGCTGCATCTTTGAGATTTCAAAATCATTTTTAGCAAGTCTGATTTTATTATTTCCCAACAATTTTGGTAGAATCTGGCCATGAAGCCATCGAGGCCCGGAGCTTTATCCAGGTTCATCTGATCCAGGGCCTCTTTAATTTTTTTTCATCTTGACTTGCACTAAAAGCTTTACATTGGTAGCTTTGTGGATAGAGGTTGGAACTAGGGATAGAGGGTAGGTATTCGTATTAGGGAAGGTTGATTGAGTTTTCGTGTAGAGATCTTTGAATGTTTCGAAGGCTACATTTTTTATATATACAAAATCTGTTATAACTTGATCCTGATCATGGATTTCTTTGACCGCCTTGAATTGTTTTCTTGCTTCTGCTTGCTTGTGGAAGTAGTTGGTCTTTTTGTCTCTGGATTCTAACTAGAGGTTTCTTGATTTCTGCTACCAATACCCTTCCTCCTCTCTACAGGCTTGGTGCATTGTCCTTTGAAGATGATCCTCTTTGGCGAGGCTTTCTTTAGTGATCTCTTTCCCTTCCATCTCTAATTGGTGATCTTCAAGATTTTTTTGTGCTTCCTGTCTTTTGATAGGCGGGCTTGTTTGGGTTTTGGCCCATTCCTTTAGCACTTTTTTGAGCTTCCTAAGCTTTTCTTCCCATACAAAAAAGGGGGATTTGCAGACCTTCTCATGTCAGACTTTGGCAACAAGGTCATGGAAACCCTCATAAAGGAGCCAGGCAGGACTGAATCTGAATAGAATAGGACCTAGATTTTTGTCTTGTGAGAGCTCTAACAGGATTGGTTGTGATCATATACACTGTGCGGAAGGATTTTAGACAAGAAAATTAAACCCAGGAGCAGGAAGGAGATTTGAACTATAAACCTGTCTAGTCGGGCATCAATATGTCCTGGCCCCACTCTCTTGTTTTTCCATGTGAACTTTCCTCTGGAGGGTTTGATATCCTCCAAATCCCAATCTAAAATAATATCCTCTACCCATTCCCTAGCAGGGCCTCTCATAATGGACCCACCTTTTTTCTCTTCCACAGCAAGGGTTACATTAAGATCCCCCCCAATTTTGATATTTTCCAACTCGTTTGAGTTTAGGAAAGCTTTAATCAAATCCCAACAGTTTCTTTTTTCCGAAAATAAGACAGGGACATAAAGGTTGAAAAGACTTACCAGTTGGCCCGTCTCTTTGTGTGATAGGCTGGTGAAAACCCAATGCATGCATGCTTCAGAAGAGATTAGATCATATTTCGAGGTGTCCCATAAGGTTCCCAGACCACCTGAGGCCCCTTTTTGCTAACTGTTATCCCCTGGCCTTTTCTCCATAAGGCTTTACTTGCTTAGAGGAAGTCTTGCTCCTCCATCTTTGTCTCCTGGATCAATAGGATCTCAGGATTTGACATTCTAATTAAGTCTTTGAGAGCTTCTTCCTTTATTCTGCTACTGAAACCCCTATAGTTCCAAGAGGCTAGTTTCATTATTTACTTGTGGGGGGGGTGTTGGCTCCTTTGTGAGCCTTAGCCTACTTTCTTGTCATTCTTACATTAATCAATTACTTGATTGTTTTCTGTGAGCCATTGAGTACCTCTTTGTAAGTTTCCTTTTCCCTTTCTTCTTTTTTGGAATTCCTTCCTCTACCTGCTTTTTTGGGCGTGGCAATGGAACCACTTGCATCCGTAGAGTCACTATCTGTGGACACCTCTCCTGGTTTCACATCTCGGTTTTCTTCTTGTTCTTTTGTGGCCTTCCCCTGTCCTTTTTCTATTTCATGCCCTAATTGATTTGTTTGGTGTTTTTATGTTTCGGGGGTCGTCTTTTCTTGCATTTCTATTTCAATTGGAGGGGCCTCCTTGAATTTCTTTCCTGTCGCTTTCTTTGTTTGTTCCTTCTCTCCTAACACAACAAAATTGTTTCCTGATGAGGATGCCACTGCCTGAACTTCCACCTCCTTAGGTGAGATTACGAATTCCTTTTCATGTTGTTTTTCTTTAAGTTTGGCCGTTGTTTTCACCTTTTTGGCCTGCTTGCAGCCTTCCCCTTCTTCTTTCTCCTGATTAGGGTTTTTTGGACAGTTTCTTTGAAAGTGGCCATATTCATGGCACCCTCTGCATTTGAAATGGATTTGTTCGTAGTCAAGTTTCTGGAAGTGTTTCCAATCTCTAACCTTTAACTTGACTACCTCTGGGAGGCCTACCTCTAGGTCTACTTCCACGCAGATGTGTGCACAGGAGTATTGATCTTTGGGGTCGGCTCTGTTGATATAATTCCCAATCCAGTTTCCAATTATTCGGAGAGAGATAGGATTCCAACAATGGATCGAGAGGTTGGGTAGGCGTACCCAGACCAAAACTTCCTTGGGCACTTCCACCGTAGGATCAAAGTCTGGTGTCCATCTATTCAGATATAGCCCTTGCGTTCCCATAAAATATGGGCCATTTCTGAAGATTAGATCCATGTCTTCCTTTGAGATGAATTCGAAAATGTAGAATCCTCTTCCCACCACATAACAAGTTATGTTGTTCTGGATCAACGGTTTCCAGTTCCTTTGGATCCAGTTATCGGTATTTCTGGTTGATGGCCATAAGCCCACAAATTGACCCACCAAACCACGATCGGATAAAGAGACGACAACTTTCATAGGGTGTTCCAGAGGCAACTCGATTTCAAGGATCGAGTCGAGTTTTTTTACGAACCTGGGCAGCGCTGAGGGAGAGAGCTTCTTACCTTGGGCGGCAAGGAGCCTATGGAAGGAGTCTTTGGTTGAAGGGGGAGGCAGGGGAGGCATCTCCCCTCCTCCTGATATCGCTATCGTGACGGCTGGGTGTGGCCATCAGAGTAGCAAAATTTGTCGTGATGTTGCCATGAGTACATGAGTTATGATAAACCTTGTTACAGTGGCAGATCTGCAGTACTGATTCTTTAGGTGAAAAGAAATGGCGAGCAGTTCGAAAATAGAGATGGAGAAATTTAATGGGAAAATTTTTGAGCCATGGAACCTCAAGATGGAAGCCCTGTTTGTAGAGAAAGATCAGTGGATCATGGTGGATCCAGGTACTACACCCATAGGAATGTCGACAAAAGGCTGGAAAAAATTGGATCGGAAGGCAAAGAGCACAATATGGTCATGTCTCTCAAATTCATTATTACTGATTGTGTCAGGGGAAGCTACAACCAAGGAATTTGGATAAGTTGGGGACTTTGTATCAATCTAATTCCTTGGTAAGAAAAATTTTCTTGTGGAAGAAGCTGTATAACCTAAGGATGAAAGATGGAGACTCGGTGATAGATCATTTGAATGCCTTAAATACCGTGGTAAGTCAATTATTTTCTATTGATATTAATATTTCTAATGAAGACAAGTGTATTAGTTTACTGTGCTCTTTACTAGACTCGTGGGATAGTCTGGTTGTGGCCATATGTAGTAATACAACTACTTTAAGTTTCGGTGATGTAGTCTCATCCTTGTAGTCAGAGGAGATGAGGTGCAAGAACTTGGAAGGACAAAGCACAAATGCATTATTTGCAAGAGGATGCTCCCAGGAAAGAAATAGATCTAAGTCCTCGAGTGGGAGATCTAAATCTAAGAATAGATCAAAATGTTCTAGAAATTTTGTAAAGGTATGCTAGGGATGTGGAAAATAAGGGCACTACAAGAAGTAATGTAGATCCAAAAACATTGAGAGAGGGAAGGGATATAAAGATTCTCCTTCTACAAAAGCAAAAACCTCCTCAAAAGAAGGAGGGGATGTGTACTTGGCTTCTTCAAGCACACATGCAGATCATGAGGCATGGATGGTTGACTTAGGTGCATCCTTTCATATAAGTCCCCACAGAGAATGGTTCTATGAATATGAAAGGTATGATAGAGGTGATGTTTTCCTAGGTGATGATTTAACAACCAAAATCATAGGACGAGGAAAAGTCAAGTTGAAGCTCATGGATGGAAGGATTAGAACACTCCCTGGTATTCTACACATCCCATGGTTGGCTAGAAATTTGATTTCTATAAGAAAAATGGACAATGCAAGGGTAAAAACAATGTCTGAGAAAGAAACCTGGAGGATGTTTCAAGGAGCAATGGTGTTGTTGAAGGGAGTGTTATCACACAATCTGCGGATTGGGCAAAGCCTAACCCAATCCACGAAAGTGTGACAACTATGGGAGTACCTACCCACTGTCACCTTAGATAGACACTCCCCTCGCTTTAGTGACGATAAATCACCACAAGGGGGGAATCTCGATGACCTTGGGGGGATTGAGATGAAAAGTGATATGATGACGAGTGAAACCCATATAGGTCAAGCTTGGAGATGAAGAATGGATTGGAAAAGAGTCTTGTGAAGGAGGAGAAGGTTTCCAAGTGTTTTGTACCTGCAAAACAATGTTAGCCCTGCCTGGAACAAGACAAATGATCATAAACCAAGACTTAAATCAAATGGGAATCGACAAGATAGTATTTTTGTCCCAGATTGCAAAATTATGGAAATATATAGATCAACAAATACATGTGTTATTAGCTACAACATTAACCATCCAAAACATCAAATAATTAATAGGTAATCAAGCTGTATTCATGTAGATAATATCCCAATACTTAAATGCAAGTTTTGATGGCATTTAGGGTTGTTTATTAGGTGTTATCAATAATTTATTATGAAATCCAAATGGTTGTAGGAAACAATTGCTACAACAACAAGATCTAACCATAAAAATTGACAAGTAAACCATTAGAAAGATAGCAAATGATCAGTAGAATAATAATCCAGGTTCACGAGTAAATTTTAGCGGTTGATTAGAGAACAATGAATGAAAAATAAAGTTTTCTACAACCCTAATGGTTATAGAATTAAATTTATTACAACAACAAATTGCTTCGCTAAAAGAGGATTCCCTTAAGGCATAAGCAAGCTTATAACATGAAGAATTGATTCCAACTTGAACAATTTCAATATCTCAACATTTCACGTATACCAATGCAATGATTTTATATCTCCAAATCAAATTAGAATAGTGCCTAATCAGTTAGGTTAATGGGGTCTCTTGAGTGAGGGCTAGCTTTGTTACTTCTCTAGGGGTGTAAGCCCTTTTACTTCCTAGAGAAAACAAAACTAGCAATGTAAATCTAGGAGGGTGTAAGCCCTTTTACTCCTCCTAGCAACCTTTGCAAAATATATCTTATTCAAAGATAACAAGGTAGACTTGATGGAGGGTGTTTTCCCTTATACTCCTCCAAGGGTCTAGATTGATGCTTGAAACAAGAAGAAACCAAACAATAAATGCAGAAATTCCTTACCAATTCCAAGAATAACATGAAGAAACCCTTCTTTATCAAGTATATTCCACAACATACCAAGAACAAAGCATCCAAAAGATAATGCCTAGATTTATTTCACCAAATGACCAAGTACTAGCATCCAAGAGACAATCAAGAGAGAGATAGAACAATTTTCCCAAGTAGGGAAAAAATTTCAGCCAAGAGAGTATGTAACTCTCAAGTGAGTTATATCCAAATGAAAAAAGGGGTGTCCTCTTTTTATAGGAGGTCACCTAAAACCTTTTTGTCGACATTCAACAAGTCAACATAAAAATAGGGAGACCAACCTCCTTTATTTGTCCATTTACAATTTAAAATTCAAATTAGCAAAAATAAAATCCCCTTTTAGGGGTGACGCCATGCTCTAAGGGAGACGTTTTGTCATGGAGAGCAAGTTATTGAACCTTTTCAGGGAGTTTTTGGGCCTCCAAAGGCCATATCTCCAAGTGCAAGGGTCTTCTTCCATCCACATGTGCCAAGTCATCATCAAATCATCCACACCACCAAGCCCTAACCCTCAAAATGTGACGGCATGCCACGAAAGAGTAAAATGCAGCCTCTAAAGGCAAACATTGGGGCTAAGAGGGCTAGTGAATCGACTCCAAGGGATAATCAAGTGCCTCCAAAGGAAACATCTCTCTTCCAAGTTGTCCAAAGAGAGGGGGCGCATCATCCAACCGGTGGGCTTCATGCCCGAAATGAAGGTCCAAGCGACCTTGTGCCTTCATGATGAAGCTTTCACCTATCAAGGACCTGTAAAGACTAACAAGTACACCCTCAAAGGGTCCACAAGTCACAATATCATGCCAAGTAAGCCATATCTAATAAAAGAACCACCTAAACATGTGCATCAAAATCCCCCTTTTCAAAATAAACCAATGCATAAAGACCTTATACAATTTTCCAAATTTAAATATGGGAGGGGTGTCATAGTGCCCTATTGGGTAAACCAATTCCTCAAGTAGGGGAAGTTTCCAAGGAGAAACCTCTCTAGGTCATGTAGTGAATGTGAAGTGAATGTGGTTAGACTTCCAGGTATGGGGTTTCATGACATAAAAGGGCTTGTATTGTCTCATTTATGGGATCCTTTGTTGAGGGCTAGCCACATCTCTTTTCTCTTTTTGTTTTTTGAAGCATATTTTCTCCAAGCCCTTTATTATTTATCCATTTACTTTGCATGTGTCACCAAGTTGAAGACAATAAGGGGCACTAAAAAAGAAATGCATAGCCCACAAATGCTCCACCTTGGTTAACATATTTTTATGAAGACCTTCCAGGTTGAAGTCAATAAGGGGCACTAAAAAGGAAATGCATAGCCCACAACCGCTCTACCCTGTGTTATAGGAGAATCCCCCTGTGGACAAGTGGATTTCCTCTTGGATGTTAGACCCCTAACTCCAAGACAGAAAGTGTTATTATGGACACTAACATTCCTTCATCATAAAGCTAAACTATTAAAGAAGAGGAGGGAAGAATGGTAAATACCTTTTTACCGACGTTTGTCCTTGCTCGCTCCAGGCTGATCTTGATCTCCAAGTTCTTCTGAAGGTCCTGTGGTACAGTGAGAAACAACAACAATATTTCCTACTCTACTATGATTAGCTTCATAATGGATATATGAAAGAAATAAGTTCATATACACAAAATTTAAAGGAAACAGGCCAAGCATGAATTTATATTAATGAGAACAAAGTGATGCTTACAGCCATGGATGTAGTGCAACAGCTTCACCAAGCTCCCTTTGTCTAGACCATTGCTCAAATAATCCACACACAGAATGTTGATGATCAATGATATCTCCCTTATGAGATCATAAGTTAGATGCTTCACAATGTCTCTCCCAATACCACTCATGAGATCATAAGTTTGGTATCTCTCATCTCTATCTCCCCTTCACCATGAGAAGGCCTCCTTATATAAGATTGTAGAGACCCAACCACCTGAGAGATCTTTGGGATAAGTTGAGGATTCCTCTCCTTCAGTTGTGGATCTTCCCTAAGATCATGCCTTGACCTCAGATTCAAATCCAACTACCTTTAGAGATTGAGAGGATTCTTCCCTGATTTATCTCAACAAACCAAAATTTCTCTCAGAAAGGGAAGCCATCCCCTAAAAGGGGGAACAGAGTGCTTGGAATGCTCCCCCAAAGAAGGCTAGGGAGCATTAGCACTCCCTGACAGTGCATAGGGGAGCGCTGCCTTCCAAAATTGATATTTGAGTGGGTTTTTCACTGGCAAAAGGCTTGTACTCTTTGTCAAATGAATTCTCCTCTTCAAAACCAATCTTTAAGGGTGTCTTAAGTGTCCCTGTGATGTCGTTAGAGACACGACATAGGCAATATGGCAGTATGATGTTTGTGACACTTGTGGTCAAGATGTGGCACTTGCGGACAAGATGCGACACTTACAACACTTTTAATGACAACACTTGTGACACTATTTAAGTGAGTAATTTTGAGGTGTAACAGATTTACCCCTTGTTGACACTTGAAACTGAAATGGGTTGCAGCAAATCAATCCCGAGGCAACCTCAAACCACTTTGGATTGGAAGTTGCCCTCCCCCAACCCGAGAGGGATCTCTCGAAAAATGTCACAAAATAATCTTTAGTAAGCGTGAAATGGTGGGCAGATTTATGGGTAAATGATGGTCTTGGATTTTTAGAGTTTGGGGGTTAAACCATGGAAATGGTCCATTGGGCATGGAGTCAAGTGAAAACCAAAGGAAGGAGACAATAGTAGAGATCGTTTAACTTGTGGAAAATGAGGCAAAGTAAATCTATCTTTCAACGCTTTGATAATCGTGGTGTGGTAGCAGAAAAAGGAAAGGAAAGGCTGATGTAGCAGAGAATATATGCAAAATTCCAGAAGTGTAGACTGGTCTTACACCCGCTGATAGCTGGTGCAGAGGAAAGACAACAAACAATTACAGAAAACCATAATCCATTCGCTATAGTAGTGGTCGTACTAAAGTATAACGAAGCACATCAGTTAGAAGAAAACGAAATGTAATACAGTCGTGACGAATTAAGGAAGAAATAAACAATATGTTAAAGACAATATCAACTGTGAGTAAGGAACATATATAATGAAATCCAAACAGATTTAACACAGCTGAAAATAAGAAGAACATGCTGAAAGAAATCGACCGTGATGAATCTCACAGTCACAAGTAAAAAATCATTTTTATTTCTCCAATCTGGCTTTAAAAATAACTCAGCATTACACAAAGAACCCCTCTTCACAAGAGGTTTTCCCCCAGCCCTGCTCTCGCGCCCCTGCGCCCCCTCCTTTTCTCTCTTACATCCATCCTTCTTTTAAAAGAGAAAAAATCTAAAATAAAAACTCTTAGTGTTTAGAGGAATATGAAACGGTTTAGTTTCTGGAACTCTGCGACTGCCAGGCGCATCTGCCAGCTCCTTGAACCGTTACTAATCGTTTCACCAAGTGGTGTATGGATGATCCCTATAGTTGTAACGGATTTCTCCCTGGTTGCCCGTCAATTCTATAATCATTATTCAATATATATATAAAATAACAGTCTTGATGATCTGTGATCATTATTCAGGATTTATATGAAATAACTGCTTCAGTGAGGTGAATTTAAGAAACAATTTTGAAGGGTCTCATCATCTCGTTGTCTTCGTGGTCCAAGATATGACAGTGATAGACATAGCCCGGTTCAGCACTGGCGTTGAAGGGATAAGGCTGTGGAGAATCCAAGAGAGATAAGCGAAGAAGAATGGTGGTCATAAATCCAGGCTGCATCTTGAACACGTTCTTCCAAGTCCCCTCATTTATAGGAGCTGCAATCACTCTACCCTTTGCATGCTTCTCTATATCACATCCCACTGCATCATTCTTCTTCTGCATGCAGCTCTGGAACTCCGACAAGTTTACCAGCTCTGTTTGATTTAGGACGAAAAATAGCCAAGATGAATATGAAGAGGATGGTTGTCCGGAGTAAGATTAATGATATGCCATAACTCGCTCGTCCCCTTCCTCGGTGCCTCGGTAACAGGTGCCAGAAACGATAATCCATTGAGGAACAAAGGGGTCGGTTGATTCGTGGCGCTGTCGTATTCATACAATGTAATGTAACGCATCTGGGCGATGTCGTTCTTGTTGGGAAGAGGGTATTGAACCAATATCTTAGGGATGTTGTTGTCGGGCTGATTATTGGCAGCTTCTTTCTCAATCATGAATTTCATTACTTTGTTGTTGAGACTATCGTTGGGACCTCCCGAAGGGTATGGATATGCAACGTTGTTAGTGAGGATGGCCTCGTCTGTAGTTGAATTGGCAAAGTCGATGATGACACCTGCAATCTCAGAAGGGTTGAGCAGCAAGTTCTGAACCCTGACGGGGTTGGGCAAGTAGGCAGAGTCGGAGCCAATCTGAGTTATAGAAAGTCTGTTACTTAATGCGAAGCTGTAAAACCTGGCGTTGCCTTCCTTCACAATTCTAAAGCGATATTTACTTCTCGTCACTCTCAAATAAGGCCGCACCTTGCCGTTTACTATTATCGCGTCTCCGAAATACTCTGGCTACCACTGGGGATGAATGGAGGGGTTGTCGCCCGTAGAGTTGATGTAAATGGATCCATCTTTAGCGAAACTCTTATTGAACATGACAAGACTACGGTCATATTCGGAACCTGACGGAATATTCAGTGAAGACTCCACAGAGGAGTTCCGAATGATATAGGCGCCTACGAGACCGGCTAAGAGATTTTCTCTGGTGAGACCGAGGGCATGGTCATGTTACCAGAGATTGTCAAGATGCTGGACATTGACGTAGTAATATTGAGATTTGGTCCAGGCGGGTCCGGTCTCATTGAATCCTGCTGTAAACCACGCTAGTGCACTCCCATCGCTTTCGGGCTCAGTGATTCCGCCGTGCAGGTGAACCACTGTGGGGATTCCTCTGTGTTTGGGCTGGGCAGTCACAACGCTCCGAGCCCACGGAAGAATATGTTGAGGAGGTAGATGATTTTCCCATGTGACGAAAGTCTCCACGCCTTGGATGGCTTCGATCATGGGACCCGGCACAGTCGCACTCTCCCTGGACGTCCCATATGCAAACACAGTACTCGCTGGAAAATCTCTGTGAAATTTCCATTTTTTCTCAAACATTCTGATACGGAGCTCGCCTGCCTTCAAATGACCATCTTGGCCAAGTGTATACCCTTGGAGGGTGTGCATCTCTGGAAGTTCATCCATGAACATCTCCAAAGACGAAGCTATCTCTTGCAATTGTTTCTCAGTCACATTGGCAGCCTTTGTTACAGAGGCATGGATCAGAATTAAAACGCAAAGTAGTAAATTAAAAGCATGCATATTCATCGCCATCGTCATCTTGATCCTCCACCCTGTGATGTATAAAATAGATATCAGATCAAATGATACAGATACAGACACATCTAAATGCTAACCACAGAACCCGCAATCCCAATGAAACTCTCGTATGTTCTGTGTGAGGGCAATCTGAGATGCTTAAATACAACTCCAGGGGCGACTTTAAAGTTTAAACAATTATCTGGGGGAGAAATTATCCCATCATGGCCTAAACTATTATTCCTGGGCGAAATTTCCATCGACTTCATTAAATTGAAGGGATTCCTGCGATGTCGATGACAACCGTAATCCAATAGTCACAGTAACTAATTTGTGCTTTAGAGATTCTCTCAAACACGCAACCTATTTTCATCACCTTTATAAACTTCCAAATTTGAAACAGCTGGGGAAATTTGGTTCTCTATGATCAATTCATTCCAAAATGCTAAAAATTGTATAGTTATTAACATCATGCGAAAAATCGACAACGTCAACTAAAATCTAATATTAAATCTGTAACCATTCCATCTGTTGTCATTCCTTCGCCAAAACCTTGTTAATTGATCAGCTCCCAGCTCCTTTGGGCTACAAGACAATCTATTAATAGAGAAGGAGATGCTTTATGTACCTATTCCAACCTCATCTTCTGTGTCTGTTACATGTGGTTTCTGATTGATAATATCTATTACAACACCCCCAAAGTGCAAAGTTAGAAGACGTGATGAATGAAGTACTTTGTAGACTTTTTCAAGCAAGAGTACAGACGCAAAGATACTGATAGAATTTGCACACAACCATCCAACAAATATTATGACATGTTTCAAACCCAAGGCAGGCATAGCTATGCTTGGGTGATAAGGACTTCCAAAGTATGGCCGCCATAAAATACATTGCAGATCCATAATTATATTGATAAAAGGTATAGCCACAGAAGATACAATGTGGATCTATACTCCTATGACCTGAACTGATCGTAGCCACGAAGAATACACAGTGGATCTACGAGATGACAAGACATAGACACGACCAATACAAAGTGGATCTATGTGATAGTATATGTGTCATAGTTCAAAAGAAAACTCCGTCGCAACCTGGGCAAAGTATATATAAGAGTGATAACTCGACCCAGGGTCTTCTTACCGATCCCAATGTAGTACAAATCTAACCATGTGAATAGATTTCTTGATGTCGAACATGGCAGAAACCACTTGATTACCGGTCAATGATGTAAATCATTAACAAGCGCGAGGGAAATCACCATTGATGTTGATGATTCCCAAGGTAATCTAATACATTCCAGCAAATGTGAATGGGCTGAAGTCGAACATCCATGGAATCATCTAATTAGAGGTCAATGATGTAAACCCACTGTCAGACACAAGGAGGCCTGCCATTGAGGCATGCAAGTCCCAAGGTACTAACTGGTTTCTAAATCTAGCTCCTGGATGATGCGTTGAAGTCGACAGGAATAGACTCGTTGAAGGAGGGCCTTGATGTATCCCCCATCAATGACACAAAACTGACATAGAGATGTAAATTGGTAGATCAAATGAACATGGACTGACACGGGTATTGAAACAAGATATTTGTGATGGCTAACTCTCGAGGCAGATACTTCCCTTGAACACTGAGGCACAACAGCAAAAACATGACATGGACCAAAACTTAATGATGCAACGGACACTGTGACTTTCGTCGGGTGACCCAAAGGAGTAAAGAAACTCAGAAGATTGGCTCAGTGCAGAGGTTCAGCAGATTAGAATGCGTGCAAAGACAAAGTGTCGTATTCAAGGGCAACCGTAAGAGCGACTTGTAATGTTCCCCAAAACTGCTTGGCTTGCTTCCTTCGATTTTTCCCCCATCCAGATAGACGAGTACCTATTTTTAATTTAACAAGCTCGAGGAGGGTAACACATGCTCGATATGACTCACCTTTGGTAAGTCCCTCTTCCTTTGTTTGACGAACTGGAAGAAGTAAGGAGTGGGATTGATTGATGATGTAACTGAATCAACCACTTTGGCACTCTTCGGATGAAGGGTGGGACTGATCGAGGAAGGGACTAGATCAGTCACTTTGGAACTCCTCAAAGGAGGAGTGGGATTGACTAATGATGTAACTGGAGCAACCACTTTGGTACTCGTCAGAGGAGGAGTGGGATTGACCAATGATGTAACCGGGGTAATCACTTTGGGTTCACTCTGTAGATGAAGAGTGGGGATGACTGATGATGGAACTGGATCAACTACTTTGGTTAGTGGTTCAATCAAGGATGAAACTAGATTGACCACCTGATCATCCGGACTGACCGGGGATGGAACCGGATTGACCATTCCATAAACTAATGATGGGTTGGGGGAAAGCCTACGATAACCAGATGGATGTTGAATCTTTTCCAAAAGAGAAGAAGCCTTGTCCATACGAGGACAAAGGTGAGAATAATGATCACCTTTGCATAACATACAAGGAAATTTGACAGTTGTCTTCTTCTTACCAACCTTAACGTCACTAGTTGACGGGGTGTCACCAACATGTCTAGCATGGGTTGATGACGTGGAGGACCACACTTCTAAGACCTTGGGAATACCAGGGAAATCCCTCAAACAATGGTCACCCTTACAAAGACTGCAAGGGAATTTGGGTTTCAGATTCTTCGTTTTAATATTGTTGACCTCATCAACACTCCCAGTACTATTAATAGTAGTTGGTTGCTTGGATCCAACATCTTATGTGGTTGAAGGTTTAGTCCCTTCCTGGTTCTTCTTCTTCTTCTCTTTTTGTTTCTACTTCTTCTTATCAACCTGGCTACTCGCTTTAGAGATTTCACTAGGCGAAGGAGAAATGGAAGGAGACCTGACGGGCGAACAAGGAGAAAGGTCGACATGAGGTTGATGTGTGGGTGGTGTGATTACATTTCAAGCACCTACATACTGGAGTGGAAAACAACCATACCGGTAACCCAATTGTGAGACCTGGAAGGCTCAAAGTAGTGATGTAAGGAGGACCAATGTTTCCATATGAAGGAGAAACAAAGGGTTCCCCTGGCAAAGGGGTTCCCTCATTGGTCATTCTGGGAACTGACGCCATAAAAATAAAGATCCAACCTAGATTCTGCTAGGGAGAACAAACAACACACGCTAAAAATCTAGTAATCAAGCAAGCAAACAAAACCTTCTCACAATGAGCACACTAGTTGGTGATGAAATCCAACGTCGTGGGGGAACAAAATAAGAAGGGGCTGAGATAGAGCGGGTGGAAAAGTTACGCTGACGACTTGCTTAATGGACTTACACCCTGGTGCAAGCTCCCACACATAATCGTGGGTATACCCTCCAACGAGCCCGAGTGAGTCTGGCCAACATCGATTCCAGGTACCGTGAAGACTTTCCCCTCCACAGTCACCTTGTGTAAAGACCCTAAAGAGATAGGTCACTAAGGTTACCAACTATAACAGTGATGCCTGGGGAAACAATCGACAGTCCGATCCACATGTAAGGGAAGGGTATCTAGCCCGAAATCAACTTGAAAGGCTTCCACTCATCATTGTGGGTATACCTTCAAGAGACCCCCATAATACATGCAATATCTACACCAAGACCAACAAAGCAGGGTGAGTAATTATGCTAGTCTCAATGCGACCTCAGGTTTGACCCTTGTGTGAGAAGGGCTTCCCAGGACAAAATGTAGCAATTGGATTTCACCGCTCCCTAACACAAGATCCTATGTTTGTTTGCAGCTTTTGAAAGTTATCTTTCACACCTATTCCAAAGCCCTACAACTAATCTAATGTAGGTTTGCTACCAGAAAATGTAAAAATGTCTAATCAATTTTAGTTTAGCGCTTGATTTTTAAGGTTGTTGTTACTCAAAAGGAAAATGGYGTGGACAATATGGTGTTTTGACCGACTCGAAAGCTATGCAAAGACRTGAATATGTAAACTTTTCATTTCGATGAAAGCTATGCTACGAGAAGGAGAAAACATTCATCATTTCAGATGCACAATGTCCCAAAATGCCAAAAACATGTAATTCTGCTACTTCAAATCCAAGCTAGTTTCATGACCCAAAAGCAAGAATGCATTCAAAACAAGGAGAACTGAAAGAAAACAAGTAGAAGCTTGTTCTAACAAGAACTCAATCAAATATCCTAAAACAAACAAGCATCCAAGGAGTACAATGAAATGCAGAGAAGAATCCAAGAAACGATAGGGAGAAAGAGAAACCACTAGAAAAGTCAATTTTACGTTTTTGAAAGAGGTTTCAAGCTCCAATCAAGAGAAAAGAGAGTGACAAGCATAAAAAATCATCAAGAACCAATCCAAACAACTTCACAAACCAACCACTGACACTGGGTGAAGATCTCTGCAAAACAGGCTGCAAAACACTGAGCAGAAGAAGGCAAAAAACCTCAAAAAAGAGACCAACGCTCTCTCAAAAGGGTGCATAGAGTGCTACTAGCGCTCCCTAAAGCACTCTAGGGGAGTGCTAGCGCCTTGATATGGCCTACAGGGGGGCGTTGGTATACCCAGAAATGCATAAAAATGCCCAAAAATGCACAAAAAACTCAGTCATAATGCATGAAAATTTATGAAATTGCAGGTGAAGGTGGGAGAAGGCTAATGGATGATGAACAACCAGGAAATGCTTGGGAAAATGACCCCCTTATAATAGCTTTCATACAGTCATATGAAGAAGAAAGCAATAGATCGACTCCAATATTCAAGAAGAGTGACTTCAAGGTAAGGAAAAAATATGAAAATTCCAAGCAAAAGGTGATCAATCCTCAAAAAACAAAGTGTTGAAGGCCAAGACAAAGATGTACTGAGGTTGTAAAGACTCTAAGAAAGTGCCAAAAGAAAAATATAAACTTCATAGAATGAAACCCTAGAATATTTTTTAGAGAAAAGGGGCAACGCTCTGGTGTAAAGGGCACCCGAGCATTCCAATGCTCTGTGTAGGACCAACAGGGAGAGCCAACACTTTGGTGGAAGAGGTAGGGGGGTGCTGGCCACTAAAAATTCATAAAAATGCCCAAAATCTCAAAAATTCAAGCAAACTCAGGAAATCAATTTGTATGATGTGATGTAAAGAGCCAATCAACACAATTCTAAGGATCAAAGACACAGTGAATAAAGGCAAAGATGAGAAAAATTCAAACAAGATCTAGGAAGGAAAAAACTCAAAGGTCCCTCCCCAATGGAGTCACCAATTTTTGTTACAGGAGAATCCCCCTACGAACAAGTGGATTTCCTCTTGGATGTTAGACCCCTAACTCCAAGACAAACAAGTTATTATGGACACTGACATTCCTTTATCATAAAGCTAATCTATCAAAGAAGAGGAGGGGAGAATGGTAAATACCTTTTTATCGACGTTTGTCCTTGCTCGCTCCAGGCTAATCTTGATCTCCAAGTTCTTCTGAAGGTCATGTGGTACAATCAGCAACAACAACAATACTTCCTACTCTACTATGATTAGATTCATAATGGATCTATGAAAGAAACAAGTTCATATACACAAACTTTAAAGGAAACAGGCCAAGCATGAATTTATATTAATGAGAACAAAGTGATGCTTACAACCATGGATGCAGTGCATCAGCTTCACCAAGCTCCCTTTGTCCAGACCCTTGCTCAAATAATCCACACACAAAATGTTGATGATCAATGATATCTACCTTATGAGATCATAAGTTAGATGCTTCATAATGTCTCTCCCAATACCACTCATGAGATCATAAGTTTGGTATCGCTCATCTCTATCTCCCCTCCACCATGAGAAGGCCTCCTTATATAAGCCTGTAGAGACCCAGCCACCTGAGAGATATTTGGGATAAGTTGAGGATTCCTCTCCTTCAATTGTGGATCTTACCTAAGATCATGCCTTGACCTCAGATTTGAATCCAACTACCTTCAGAGATTGAGGGGATTCTTCCGTGATTTATCTCAACAAACCAAAAATTCTCTCAGAAAGGGTAGCGCTCCCCCAAAAGGGGGAATAGAGTGCTTGGAACGCTCCCCCAAATAAGGCTAGGGAGCGCTAGCACTCCCTGATAGTGCATCTGGGAGCGTTGCCTTCCAAATTTGATATTTGAGTGGGTTTTTCAATGGAAAAAGGCTTGTACTCTTTGTCAAATGACTTCTCCTCTTCAAAACCAATCTTTGAGGGTGTCTTAAGTGTCCCTGTGATGTCGTTAGAGGCACAACATAGGCAAGATGGCAGTATGATGTTTGTGACACTTGCGGTTAAGATGCGACATTTTCGGACAAGATGTGACACTTACAACACTTGTAATGACGACACTTGTGACACTATTTAAGTGAGTAATTTTGAGCTGTAACACCCTGGAAGGTGACCATTGTTTAATTAATCATTATTACAGGTCCCTCATCTTTTAGGAGAAGTGTTTCATTGCTCTTAGGATCCCGGGGCGAGCTTCTATTACATGATTTTTTTGCTAAAGCACCTTCGAGCCTAGTGGACCCTTCTTTCTATGAAATGAGGTACATGCCCTTCTTGGGTCAATAAGCCGAAAACCTAAAAGATTGGTAAACTGAGGGGAATAAGTAACGGAAGGTGGAAAGTATGAGTGGGAATGGTACGATAACCCTTCAAGGATACCCCCCGGTAGCAACCTTGTTGGAATTACTAAAGCAACTGAGAGGGGGGGGGGGTGAATCAGTTGTTTCTATGCTTAAACAATTTTAAGTCTATTAAAACATTGTTAATCTTTCTTCAAGTGATCATCAACAATATACAGCATATGTACAGTAAAATCAAAGAGCATCAGTACATATGTACAGTAAAAGTGTTCTAAGTTCTGTACATCATCGTTAATTGAGCACCAACTCAATGTGAGGCTACTACCTCTGTTTTACAAGCTACAACTTGTTTGAGAGCACCAACTCTCTGGTTTTTCTAGCACCCACTAGAAGGAAGCACCAACTCCCTAAATATTCCAGCACCAACTTCCTGAATGTTCCAGCACCAACTGGATGGAAGCACCAACTTCCTGTTACACAAGCTCCAACCTGTATAACAGAGAACACTTGTTCTCCCTAGCACCACCCTGCCACCCTTGTTTCATCTGGCTGCAACCAGATGGAAGCTACAACTCCCTGTGTTCAAGCACCCACTTGAACCTCTGAGGACAATAGTCCTCCCGAGCACCTCCCAACCACCCTGGAATATTAATGGCTAAATAAACATTCAACTTTACAGATAAATCAGTTCTTACCAATCTTTCTTTGTTCTGTAAATCTGGTCTTCTGCACATTGTTCTGCTGCTCTTCTTTTTCTCTGTTTGTTCAGCAGGTACGCTCTGCATCAACTCGTGCTCTCATTCTGCTCTTCTTTAACTCTTTGTTATTATGCTCTGCATTTTATCTCACCCTTCACATATGCTCAAGCTCCTCCTGCGCATTCTCTTCATCTCTATACTTACAGTTTCATTATTTTTCCCTTATAGAACAACCAACGGGACACAGTCTGTTTCATCTTCTTTTATACACTCTAACATGACGGTTCAACTTCCCAACTCCTTAGGCAAAATGACGACAATTGTCTAAGCAACTGAAAGGCCAACTGAAACGCTAACTGATTTGTAATCACGAGTCCGTTTTACTAAAAGAATCCAAACTCAGTAGTTAACTGTGAGAGAGAACAGTAACCCTCCGATCAATACTTGATCCAACGGTTCATATCCAATCAAGATTTCACACATCGCGATTTCGGCATTCTTGGCATTCACAGTTTTTGTTACTTACAAATCCCGATCCCCGAAACTCCGTGAAGAAGTCAAATCAACGGTCCAGATCATTTCTTGATCTGACGGTTCAGATTCAATCGTGATTTCACACATCGCGATTTCGGCACTCTTGGCGTTCAGAGTTTTTGTCACTTACAAATCCTGATCCCCGAAACTCCGTGAAGAAGTCAGATCAACGGTCCAGATCATTTCTTGATTTGACGGTTGCGATTGAATCACGATATCGCATATCGCGAAATTGGGATTCTTGTTGCATTTGTTTCTTTTCCTTTTGAATTCGCGATTCACAAAACTCCGATAAGGATTTGGATCAACGGTCCAAATATCATTCTCGATTCAATGGCTGCAATTGAATCACGATATCGCATATCGCGAAATCGGGATTCTTGTTGCAGTTGTTTCTTTTCCTTCTGAATTCGCGATCCCAAAAACTCCGACAAGAAGTTAAATCAACGGTCCAAATCTGATCTTTATTCAGCGGCTGTGATTAAATCGCGAAATCGCATATCGCGATTTCGGGGTTCTTGTTGTCAAGTATTTTTTTCACTTCAGAGTCCCGATTCATGAAACTCCGATAAGGAGTTAAATCAACGATCCATATTTGCTCTCTATTCAGCGGCTGCGATTAATTCGCGAAATCGCATATCGCGATTTCGGGGTTCCTGTTGTATTGTTTATTTGACATCTCCAACACGCAATCCCCGAAACTCAAACATTGACTGTAATTAACGGTCCAGATCAAAGCTTGATCTGACGACTCAGATTTCATCGCGATTTTTCATATTGCGATTACGCCCTCTTCTCCTTGCACTTTAAAGACCGTGCAAGTTCTCCTCGATCCAACGGTGGTCAGACCCTGCGCTCGGATCTGACGGTTGGGATCTGTCTCCCTCTTCAACGATCATATATTCTTCTTCTCAAGAGATTCTTCTCAAACTTTCACTCATTCGCTGCCTTCAATCATTCGATTCGCTGCCTTCGATCATTCGCTGCTTTCGATCATTCACCTCTCTGAACTTATCTTCTGTTTGCCTCATGTCATCTTCACTGTTGCCATCAATGACAAGCATTCGTTGTCTATTAACTGTCTGTTAAATATTTGCCAACAATCTCCCCCTTTGGCATTGATGGCAACACAAGCACCCACATGTATTCAGATCTTCTCTCCTGCTCTTTTCTCCCCCTTTGACATCAATGTCAAAGAAGAACCATTCTTCCCCTGATCTGTTATAAAAACCTGCTCCCCCTGTCAACTATAAGCATCTTGGAAATACACCAGATATTCAATAAGTACCCCCCCTGACTAGGTGAACAGATTAGGCACAAGAGATTATAACCCCCAACTTTTGACGAAGATATCCAAAAGGGGTTGCTGCTAATGGTTTAGTAAAGATATCAACAATCTGTTAAGTATAAGGTATATAATTCAGTTGAACAATTATGTTTGTAACTTGTTCTCTGAGAAAATTGTACTTGATTGGAATATGCTTAGTCTTGGAATGAAGAACAGGATTCTTGGAGACACTAATGGCACTGGTGTTATCACAGTGAATTGGAATGGGATCAGTGTAATTTACCTTCAGGTCTGCAAGAGTTTGTATCATCCATAAAA
>ML838278.1:29732-41750 GCA_009831015.1 Picea engelmannii | reverse complement strand
TTCTAGCTTGATCATTCCATTTATTATAAATCTTGCATTATTTTGACTTACCCAACCCATGGTGATCAATTTACACCTCCATACCCAATTGATCGAGTAGCAAAGTATAGATAATAATTGGATGGGGTAGGTCCAGCGTATGATTTTTTTTATATAGAAACAACACCAATCGTATTTGGAAGTGATCATAGAAATGATGTTACCACATAAGCTCTTGCTCCCATTATATTGTTCTAGCATTTCCACATGTTCCCAAATGTGCATAAACATTTGTTTTGACAAGAGCAACGTTCCTAGAAGTGTTGTTTTGTCCTTCCTTGCTATTCCTAGGATTTGTGCTCCAACATCTGTGCGTGTTCTCAAATAAGATGTTGTGTTATCCCCTATAGTTCCTATAGGATTTGTTCCAACATTTTATAGTGTTCCAAGTGTATTTTTAGTCATATCCTATTGTTCCAAGGAGTGATGTAGAGGCATAGGTAGGTCATAGGGGTGGGAGCAAAGGAAAGTAGAAAGGCTTAAGAAAATCTTGTTCTAGTGGTTCAACCAGTAGCTAGGTCAAGGGAACTATAATTAGAGAGAGCATCGAGGAAGACAGATAAGCGAGTTTATCACCTTGAATCAGTGAATGACTTACTTTATGCATAAGTAGTTATCGATCTCATTGAAGAATACTTTATATAACCCTTAGTTGTGGGATGTGGATGCACTTTAGAGCTCTCTAGACATATCTATTAATGCAAAGGGTCGACTCTTATGTATGCAAAGTTATTGTCTTTGACGCTTTCAAATATCTTATCTTGGTCAAGTGCGAAATCCGTATTTTGTTCTTTACCTACAAAGCTTACCCGTTCACTCATAGCCTACCCTTTCTCACCTCTTTTCTCGGTGAATTGATTGATTTCTTATTGGTTCTTGTGATTGAATCATAGAGTGCATCGTATAATAAGAATGCATGCCATTTCTCCAACAACAACGAAGTTGAATGTTCGATTATCCATCACTTCTTGTTTTCAAATTGCTAAGTGTTGTAGGAAAATTCTCATGCGGACAGATGAATGTCCTCTTGGATCCTAGAGCCCTATGAACAAGACAGAAAAATGCTAACATTGAACACTGACATTCCTTTAAATATAGCTAAACTAATCAAAGGAAAAAGAGGAAGAAAGCATGTTGTACCTTTTTCTAAAGTTTTTCCTTGCTCGATCCAGGATGAACTTGATCTTCAATTCCCTTTAATGAGTTTTGTAATTCAATAGACAACAAAGACAATACATGCTTCCTATCCTACCAAGATTAGTTTAAGCTAGATTTATCAAGAAGAGACAAGCCTATGAAATAGTACACAAACTTGAAGGAAACATGCTAAGCATATATTAATGAGAACATAACAAGGTACTTACAATCCGTAGATGTAGATTCAATAGACACACCAAGTCCTCCTTGTCCAACCCCTTACTCGAAATATCCACGATCATAATGAAAATGCTTTTCACTGATATTCTCTCCCCCTTTCACCATGAGAATGCCTCCTTTTATAGGCTTTGAGAGGCTCAACCACCTTAGTTATCTTTGGAATAAGTTGAGGATATGAATCCATAAATTGTGGTATTTCCCTTAGATATATCCTATAACTTGGATTCGAGCCAAACCAACTCGGATGATTTTTAATTGTCTTTAGAGATAAGGAGGATTTCTCCCCAATATTCTCTCAATAGATCAATGCTCCCTTAAAGCTGGCAACAGAGCGTTATAGCACTCCCTGTTGAGTGAGAAGGGAGTGATAGCGCTCCCTTCATGTTAGCAGGGGAGCATTGATCTCTAAAAATTTGTTTAAGATGATCATTCTTCAAGGTAAAATAATGTATAATCTTGTCAAATGATGTGTTTTCCCTTTCTAACATGCCTTATATGGTTTATCAAGTGTTCTTATGGTGTCGTCCGTAATGTCACACTTGCAAGATGGAAATACAATTTTTGTGACACTTGCGACAAAAGTGCGATACTTGCGACACTTAGGATAATGATGATGGGTCATTATCGAAGTGAGGAATTTTAACATGTAATAGATTGCCCCCCAAAGTTCAAAGTCAGAAGACGTAAGCTGATGACTGAAGCGCTTTGTAGATTTTCAAACAAAGGGTATGGATTCAGAGAACTTGGTAGAAGCTGCAAACAACCATCAAACAAATGTTATCATATGTTTCAAACCCAAGAAAGGTATGCCTATGTTTCGGTGACAAATGACTTAAGGTATGGCCGCCATTAAATACATTTTGGATCCATAATCATATTGACTAAGGGTATAGCCACCAAAGATACAATGTGGATCTATACCTCCACAACATGAACTGATCGTAGCCACGAAAAATACACAGTGGATCTACAAGATGGGTAGCATTGCTTCGACTCCATATAGCAATTGGAATGGAATGAATCCAGTTGCAGTTTTCATTGAGGTGCGGTAAGGCCAGAGGGAAGAGAAAATTTGTAAGTGTCAAGAAGTTTTGTTTTCCCCCACCATGCGTTGAATCATGGTTTTAAGGACTTTGATSATAGMTTCAACTTGTWTGTTTKMTTAAGGATAGTAGGGGGATGAGTTTTCATGGAAAAAACCCAACTTGACATGTAACTCACTCATCATATGGTTTTGAAAATTTGAACCGTGATCAGTGACAATGTCTTTTGGAACACCAAAGCGAGTGATGATGTGGTTAAAAATGAAGAGAGTTGCAATACGACCATCATTAAGAAATGTAGGCATAGCCTCATCCCATTTAGTGAAATAATCAATGGAAATGATGATATAACTGTGCCCCCCGGCTAAGGTAGGCTTACATTGCATAAAATCAATGCCCCATTTGGTGAAAGGGCTAATGGAAATAATGGGATGTAGCGGAGCAGGGTGGGTTCGTGCATTTTTGTGAAAAACTTGACAAGGTGGGCATATTTTGATAGCCTCAATACAATCTTTGAAGATGGAGGGCCAAAAATAACTAGCACATAAGATTTTATGAGCTGTAGCCATCCTAGAACGGTGACTGCCACAAGCTCCAAGGTAACAATCGTTTAAAACATGCTCAGCCTCATCGTGGTTTAAGCAACTTCGTAGGATGGTATCAATACCACAGCGATAAAAAGTGTCACCGATGATAAGGTAGCGTTTAGAATGGTGGCGAATATGATGATGTTCTTCATGGGAGATATCGGGCTAAAAACGTTGGGTATGAAAAATAGAGAAGAATATCTCCATACCAAGGGTCTGACGTGCTAATGAGGAACATAGATTCATTGGGAAGAGATTCAATGGTCCTAGTATCTTCATTAACATGGGGAAGATCGTAGATAAGTTATGCAAAAACCAATGATTGTTTAGCTTTTGATTTGTCAAAATCGAGATTTAATTCTTGAAGAATAACGATCCATTTGAAATGTTTTCCCCCAAGGACTTGACGTTTCATGATATGGTACATGGGGTTCTAATCCGCAACGATTGTGGTAGTGTGTAACAAGATTTAATGGTGAAATATCTGGATGACATTGACAACTTCCAGAGCCATATTTTAAACATGTGAATATCAGAGCTCGGGACTGGATAGACTATTACTTAGATAATAGATCACATGTTTGTCACCATTAGGATCCTCTTGAACTAACACCATAGAAATAGTGGAATTATAGGCTGCCAAATAAAGGATATAATCTCATGCATAATTTAGAGGATGCAAGAGAGGTGTATGGGTCAATGCGCATTTGAGAGCATCAAAATATCATTGAGTAGTGTCATCTCCGATGAAATGAGTGTCTTTCTGCAACAATCACATAAATCCTTTAGTAAGCTCAGTGTAATTACATATAAAATGATGAAGAAAGTTTGATTTCCCTTGCAAACTTTGGAGTTGGGTCAGATTGATGGGAGGAGGTAAAGAGAGAATATCTTTGATTTTTATGGGATCCACCCTAATCCCATATTTGGAGACAATGAAACTGAGGAGTCGACCTGATTCAACAACGAAGATTCATTTGTGGGGGTTCAAACTGATACGGTAGTTACAACATCGAAAAAAAATGGCCTGTAAATGGCCAATATGGTCTTGTCGATTAGATGAATGGGCGGGTAAATTGTCAAGGTAAGGTTCTCCAATATGTTTGATATCATGGAAAGCATATGACGTGGCTCACTGGAAAGTAGTAATAATGTTTTTGAGACCAAAAGGAAGTTTCTGATAAGGAAATGTCCCCCATGGGTAGATGAAGGTTGTCTTATGTTGATCAGCTGGTAGAATGTCAATCTGGTTATACCCTGAAAATCCATCCATGAAAGAAAAGATAATGCTGCCAACACAATTATCAATGATTCGGTCGATAAAGGGTGTAGGATAATTCTCTTTCAGACAAGCCTTGTTGAGATCCCTATAATCGACATAGACATGAATGTTTTCTTGTTTTTTAGTAACCAGAACAATGTTAGAAACCCATTCTATCAAGGGGACAGGATAGATAACGCCAGATTTCAATAGTTTTTCAACCTCTATCTTTATGGTCGCGGTTTTCTTAGGATGAACCGGGCGAAGTTTTTGCCGTAAAAGTTTAATTCCTGGGTAAGTTTTTATATCATGCACAACAATCGATGGATCGATCCCTGGCTTTTCTTCATAGCTCAAATCGAAGACATCACATAATTATTTAAATAAAGCGGTGTAAGCTTCCACTTCCTTGGGCGAACAATTAGCACCAAGATGAACATTTTCTATGATACCTTCTTTGATCAAAATATCGATAGCGACGATAGAAGATATGTTTCCTAAATTACCCTTGGAAGTAGTATCCTAGGTAAGTATAGGAGATTGGGGAGATTCGACAAGATCTTGGGGGAAGATAGAGTGTATATCTTCTTGAATTTCATCTAGACTAGGAAGAAAAGATGATCGATGATGGTTTTCATCCCAAGGTACCTTGTCGATACTAAGCATTTCCATAATGGATTCGTCTGATGGAAAAATCTGTAGGATGTAGTCGAAAGCAGAGGATAAGGAATCCAACCAAGATGGAAACAAATAAGTGTTGGATGCCAATAGATGTTTTTTGTCCAAAGAAGGAGAAGCAGATTGGATAGAATCATATGAAGCCTTAGCTGGACTAAGTGGCATAGCGTCATCTAGTGCATTGAATTCCAAAGGACTAGGTACAAACCAAGGATCAGATGATTCTAAAGATTGGTATGTGATAGGTGAAATCATATTGATCGTAGTAATGTGTTGTGTGGTGCGAGGAAGTTGTGTAGGGAAAGTACCAATAAGGGAAGAACCTTTTAAAATAACTACACCAACACTCTCATCAGTGATCTTATTGTCTCTCAAGAAAGGAATATTGTTGGTAGCGGGACTGAGAGCGGAAGGGGTGCAATAATCTAACTGGTCAATAGTGACAATTTTACCTTGATGGAGGAATTGTACACATCAAAACACCGATGAAGCGATGACAATCATGGCATAAAACCAACTTATTCCTAATAACATGTTGTAATCAAGGGGAGCATCGAATACCTCTACATTGACAGAGACGGTCTTACCTCCCAACTGAACGACTAAGGACTGTAAGAGTCTACGAGGATGAAAACCTCGCCCATTGAAAGCTTGTAACATTGTAGGGGATTGGTTAAGAACATGAGATTTAAATCCTTTCCAACAAGCTAATGGCATGACACAAGTGGAAGCTCCCTCATCCAGTATGGTGCGGTGAATGTGTTGGTTATGAACAACTACATCAATTTGAAAAGCAAGCAGGTGAGAAAGTCATGACTTGAAGTTGTTAAGGTTAAATGTGATATTATTTGACGACTCGGGATCAATGGCATCGATGGCATCCAAGAGAATTATACGTTGACTTGGGCAATGATATAGAAATTCAAGAGCATACATAGCACACGACGCTTGAGACAAATCTTCAACAATGTTGTAGTTTTGGGCAGCACGTGAACTAGGGTTAAAAGTTGATTTGTGAATAGTGCTCTTGGGAGGGCATAAAATAGAGACGAAAGTGGGTTTCTCAATCTGAAGTGACCCAGATGGAGGACTAATGACGGTAGGAGATAGATCTAGTGGGGTATCGTTAGTGACTTTTTCTTTATCAGGTTTAGACGATGTGTCATATGTGATGGTGCGAGTGGTTAAATCAATCCTATTGAACATATAAATATGAGCACTCGATGAGGCTTCCTCACTAGGAGGATGGCTTGGATTTCCCCCTGATGAAGGGGAAAGGGATTGAACAACCATAGATTGTTGTTGAGGGAAAGGTTGTGTTAACACAACGGGTTGGGAATTCCCTTTAAAAAGTTTTGCAACTTCATTGTGATGAGGACAATATCGAGTGTAATGATCATCACCACAAATGAGACATGAGAATTTCAGTTTTCGCTGTGGTTTCTTGTCAACAACAGGGGGGAGTTTGTGTTTTTTGATTTTCATTATTATTATTACTCTTTTTGGGTTTATTTTTCGTTTTCTTCTTGCCCATGGATTTTTTTGAAGAGGAAGATTATACTGCATTCACCTCATAGATTTGAGTCGAGGGGGGAGGTGGAGGAGAGTGGAGTTGAACTGGTGACTGGTGCAGAAACAAAGTGATTAGTCGTTATGGTTGACAGTGATGAAGATTGGGTTTTGACGGTACCGGTGACTCCATCCACATGTGTCATGGAAGAAGGTTTGGATGGATCGGTAGAAGTATGGGGAGAATTTCGTATTAACTCATACATAGTATCATATTGGGAGTAAACCAAATCTAAATACTGAGCTCGGGCAATGGATTCTTCTTCAGTGACCACACCACCCATGGCGATGTCACAAGCAATTGGGGGTAAAAGAGATTTATTAAACCATTCATCCAATAACTGGTCAGGAATGGTCACTTTAATCAACCTTCATCATCGTCTCCACTCATGAATATGATCAAATATATGTACAGAGTTCGTTTGATGAAGGGAAGTTAAGAGTGCAGTACTTGTCTCATAATGGATGGGTAATTGGAAATGTGTGAGAAAATCCATAGCTAGGGAGTTAAAATCTTGAAAGGAACCACGTTGAAGTTCAATGTACCATTTGGCTATCGAGCTCGTGAGTGTGCATTGGAAAAGACGCAAACATATAGAATCATCCATCAGTGATTTTAATGAACACCATAGATGGAATGTCATAACATGGTTGTTCAGTTCTTCCCCAGGTTTATAGTCAAATTTAGGGATGTCAGAAAAATGGCCCGTAAATGGCCAATATGGTCTTGTCGATTTGATGAATGGGCAGGTAAATCATTGAGGTAAGGTTCTCCAATATGTTTGATATCATGGAAAGCATACGACATGGATCGTTGGAAAGTAGCACCAACGTTTTTGAGACCAAAAGGAAGTTTCCGATAAGGAAATGTCCCCCATGGGTAAATGAAGGTTGTCTTATGTTGATCAACTGGTAGAATGTCAATCTGGTTATACCCTAAAAATCCATCCATGAAAGAAAAGATAACACTCTGACACGATTATCAATGATTTGGTCGACAAAGGGTTTACTTTTCGTTTTCTTCTCATTATTATTATTACTCTTTTTGGGTTTATTTTTTGTTTTCTTCTTGCCCCCGGATTGTTTTGAAGAGGAAGATTGAACTGCATTCACCTCAGATATTTGAGTCGTCGGGGGAGGTGGAGGAGAGTGGAGTTGAACTAGTGACAAGTGCAGAAACAAAGAGATTAGCCATTCCGATCAACTGTGATGAAGATTGGGTTTTGACGGTACTGATGACTCCATCCACATGTGTCGTGGAATAAGGTTTGGATGGATCGGTAGAAGTACAGGGAGAATTTGGTATTAACTCATACAAAGTATCATATTGGGAGTAAACCAAATCTAAATATTGATCTTGGGAAATGGATTCTTCTTCAGTGGCCACACCACCCATGGAGACGTCATAAGAAATTGGGGGTAAAAGAGATTTAGTAAACCATTCATCCAATAACAGGTCAGGAATGGTCTCTTTAATAAACCTTCGTCATCGTCTCCACTCATGAATGTGATCAGAGATATGTACAGAGTTAGTTTGATGAAGGGAAGTTAAGAGTTCGATACTCGTCTCGTAACGGATGGGTAATTGGAAATGTGTGAAAAAATCCATAGCTAGGGAGTTAAAATATTGAAAGGAACCATGTTGAAGTTCAATGTACCATTTGGTTGTGGAGCCCATGAGTGTGGGTTGGAAAAGATACAAACATATAGAATCATCCATCAATGATTTTAATAAACACCATAGATGGAATGTCATAACATGGTTTTTCAGGTCTTCCCCAGGTTTATCGTCAAATTTGGGGATGTCATAAGGTAATTTAGCAGGAATTACAGGCCAAAAAGGAAAATGTAATATGGGATCATTTTTCAACCGAGACAAATCTGGTAGATCCAACGTGGCAAGAAAAGGTAATTGTCAGTTAACCTGAGGGTGATACTGATGCAGCATAGGGACACCAGTGGGGGCATAAATTGGTTGAGGTCGGTAAGTGTATCCAATAGGTCCTCCCATATATGGTTATTGTTGACCCGTATAGGCAGGATTCAATTGTTGTTGAGGAACATTCATGAGCGGACGGAAACCTGGTTGATTTTGAGGAGTATAAGTCGATTGATTAGGTCGTGAGGGATAAACAGTTTTCCCTTGAGGATGGTAAACATTTTGTCCCTATGTAGGGTAAACATTTGAACCTTGGGGAGGATAATTTTGTTGTCCTTGAAGACCCCAGGTGGGATTTGGGACACCTAGATAAGGTTTTCAAAAATATAATTCAGAAGGAACAGGATTTGGTACTCCTCCTTGTGGGTGATGGTATGAATTCCCCCCTTGGTAAGGTTGGTTTAATGTACCTCCCTGAGGTACTCCCCAGGGTTATGAAGGTTTTCTAGCAAAAGAAGGTTGCCCCTCTGCCATAGGTTGTGTTACAACTGTGGTTTACCCAATAAAAGGGGGTTTTCCCTTGGCATGTATGTGCAAGGGTGGTTGTCCTCTAGGAGGGACAATCCCACTAGCTGATGGTTTCCCCCCAGTTAAGATTTGTCCCATAGTTGATTTTTTGTGTATGGAAAGGGTCTGCATTCTCTGATGTAAAGGTGTTCCAACAGGATTCTGTGGAATATAAGGAGCTGTAGTGTGAAGAGGTGTAGTGGTGGAAGTAATGGTTGAAGTACCTTGTGCATGATTAGGTTTTACAAATCCAACATTAAGTTGGATTTGTGTTGATGTAGTAGAAAGATCAAATGCTTGTTTGATGGGACGATTAATAGTTTGACCAGATGGTCTAGCCTCAGCATCAACAGAGGCAAGAGGGTCATGAGGATCAAGATGTGGTCGACTAAAGTCAAAATGTTCATAAGATCACATCCCGATGGAATCCTCCATATGGAACGAACATGTGTTTGTTGTGGATTTTCCATGTCAACATACTGGATAGGATTTATGCACTCATCATAATCACGTTGTGTGTCTTCCATCTGTGTTTCGGTATATGGCCTTAACGAAAAACATTGAACTTCTTCTTCTATTATGTTACCGAATGAGTCCAATCGAACAAGAATTGGTTTGAGAGGAGCTTCCGACATAGGGGTAGTATGAGCAATGGAATTTTCAACCATAACCAAGGGGCTTTTAGGATTTTCTAACAAAGGGATAGCACTAAAAATTTGTATAAAAGAATTTGTTTTTCTAAAATCTGGTTGGCTAATATCTTTGAGGCCTTATGGCAAGCTTCACATCATTTAATGTTTACTATTAATGGAATTAATGATCCTCGTATTTTAATCCAGCGAGTCTATGTTGCAGCTAATTATACTAACGACCACGCTTAATGATCCTCGTAGTTTGATCCAACATTTAGTCTGATTTTTAATGACACTTAACTCTGTACATCGTATGCAAAGGCATTAAAGAAATCAACATTGTGTGAGCTATGTTTAGTGCTCAAACACATATAAATAATCAAAGTATCGATAACTCAATCTACTTTATGTTAGAAAAGTGGGTGTGCTCGTTTAACCATAGAAAATAAAGCAATATTGTCACCCAACCATAGGCACGAATTCCACCCCCGAGCACCTTGACCTTGAAAGAGAGAAGAATTATGGTATAAATTCAATAGCTAACTAAGGCTAATGCACCAAGAAAAGATAACCAAGACTGATAAGAAAGTCCAACCTAGAAAGACTGAAATTACAAGTTGCAGTAACTGTAGTTGCAGTTGCTCCCCGAACTTGCGCACTACTGGATTTCTACAGTTGCAAATTGTGTGTTCCAAATGAACTCCGGTGCCTTATATTTATACTTCTTTCTTCAGGATGTCTGGGTCGACTTCTCTTTATGGAGGCTAAAGACTCAATATAAAATATTCTCTTTAGCCAACTTTACTTCTAAGGTTATGTCCAAGTCTTTTAGGGTTCTTCTTGCTTCCTGGAATATTCTAATCTCATCAAAGGTCACAAGTGGAGGTTAATACCTCCTGCAACTACCATAATATCAACACTCCCTCCTAGCTAGGGAGGTATAAAAGGAAATGGTATTGAGCACAAATAGACCATTCAACCAGTAGCATCATCATAGCCACACAGGCTATCTCGTGATCAAATCACGAGCACTGTCAACATTATCCAACTGGAAAATATCCATGACAATCAGTACAATGTCATGTGACAAAACAAAACTATGTCCATCCATAATAGTACATAACTACTATCCAGTGGTACGCAACCATACCAAGTAGCACACGGCTAATAACCAGTGACACATAGTCAAAATCAGTGGAACACATCCACCACATTAGTATACAACTAATGTCCAGAGACATACAGTCTCTACAATAGTCATATCATCTGATATCAACCTGCATAAACAATATCATGATAAACGTTGAGTCATTTGGGCCATTCTTCTACTTACATCTGTGAGATCTGGAAGAGCATTTTCCCTCATACAGTAAAAGCATCAACGATGGGCTATATGGACTATTATTCCCAAGCATGGAAGAATAATTTTCCCTGATTTCTGAGCCTGGACCATTCACCTAACTGGGCCATTCCTCTGGCAGTAAACATAGTGAAACCTGGATAGAATGAGTCTTCCTTAGGGAATGGTTGTCCCTAATTGTTGAACCTGGACCATTCACCTAACTGATCCATTCCTCTAGCACTAAACATAGTGCAACCTGGAGAGAATGAGTCTTCCCTACAGAATGATTGCCTGGACCATTTCCTAAGGAAATAATTGTCCTGCACCAACCTCCAAAACGAACCATTCTTTGAAACTGCTCACAACTATGAAATTCGAAAGAATGACTGCCCGACGAGGAAAACCATTCTACTTGACCACTACTAAGAGTGACTGCCAAGAAGAATGACTTTCCTAGACCATTCCACCACACTAGCCACAAGGGGAATCACTATTTATTTTACATCAACAATCTATCGGACCATTTTCATTACAAAAATGACAGTCCAATCTAGACCATTTTCTGAAGTGGAAAATGCCTCTCTGTCAGAAAATCTCAAACCACTTCCCGAATTGGAAAGGAGCTGCCCATCCCGAACCATTTTCCAAACTATAAAATGACTACCCATAAATCAATGATATATTAGTGCTCCCTCCCAACCTAGAAAGCCATCTCTTCCCTTTCAGCTAAGGGAGTTATCTCCACGGTCCTAAACTTGTCTTGTAAGTATGAAAACTTTATCCTGGACAAAGGCTTTCTCAAAATATTTGTTATCTTCTGATTTGTGGAGATATACTGGAGCTTCACTTCTCCTTCCTAGACTTTATCTCTAATAAAGTAGTATTTGATTTCAATGTGTTTCGACCTTTCATGAAACATTGGGTGTTCGGATAGCCTTATACAACTTTGATTGTCACAGTATATTATGGTCAAATTTGGTACCTGATCAAATAATCCATAAATCAACTTCCTTAGCCATATTTCTTCTATATATGTCTCACATG
>ML838278.1:11223-23526 GCA_009831015.1 Picea engelmannii | reverse complement strand
AGAAACCACTTGATTAATGGTCAATGAGGTAAACCGTTAACAAGTGTGAGAGAAATCACCAATAATGTCAATGATTCCCAAGGTACTCTAGTACAATCCAACGAATGTAAAAATGAATTGAAGTTGAACATTTGTGGAATCATACGATCAGAGGTCAATGATGTAAACCTACTTGTTGAGGTGAGGAGGCCTGCCATTAAGGCATGCAGGTTCCAAGGTACTAATTTTTTTCTAATTCAAATTCTCGGATGATGTGTTGAGGTCAAAAGGAAAAGACTCATCGAAGGAGGGCCTTGATGTATCCCCCATCAACAACACGAAACTAACATATAGATGTAAGACGGTGAATCAAATGAGTATGGATTGACACGAGTATTTAAATTGGAAATTTGTGATGGTTGAATCTCGAGGCAGATACTTCCCTTGAACACTGAGTCACAACATGACTTGATAGCATAAAGGTAACATGGACCAAAACATAATGCAGTGGATATTATGATATTCGTCGGGTGACCCAAAGGAGTGAAAAAGACTCAGGGGATTGGTTCAGTGTGTAGAGGTTCAACGGGTTATCAAGTGTTCAAAATGGTTGAAACAATGTGTCTTGTTCAAGGACGACTGCAAGAGTGGATTGTGACAATTCTAAAAGATATCTTGGCTTGCTTCCTTCAATTTTTCCCCCATCCAGATAGATGAGTACCTCTTTTTGTTTTTACGAGCTCAAGGAGGATAACACATGCTTGATATAACTCACCTCTGGTAAGTCCCTCTTCCTTTGTTTGACGAAATGTAAGAATTAAGGGTTCATTCTCATATGGGACCTTCAATGTGTGATTTTAACGAGTCTAGAGAAGGAAAAATCGGTGGTATTTCATGTTTAGAGAGTCTAAAGAGACCTTAAAGATGACTCCAGTGTTTTCCTTTTTTGTAAATTTAGTCTCCAAAGTCCAAAAAAGAGATAAAATACTACTCAGGAGACGCCCTTTCAAAACCTTTTAAACGAGTGTGAAAGGAAGAAAGATCACTCAACAATCTTTTCATGTTTAGAGAGTCTGAAAATAGCTTAAAGGAGACTCCAAGAGTTTCCTTTTTCGTGTAACCTTTACAAGTTCGAAAAAGAGATAAAATTCTGCTTGGTTACATTCTTATGTTTTTTCGAGCATGGTAAAGAACAAAGACCATGCTCGTCAGTGTTACAAGGTTTATCGAAAAAGATATTGCTTCGAGAACTGCAAATATAAACAATTCTTCATCCAAGGTATTAGTGACTCCTCAAAAAGAAGATTTAAAAACCCAAAAGAAACTTTATATTAGTAAAAAATCAACCCTATAATAGTGAAATAGGGTTATAAATTCCAATTACCATTTCATTTTCACCAATTTCTTCTAGCTTTGGTATTTTCAACCTTATAGAATGATTTTCAAGCTATGAGCACTGGAGTTGTGGTTGACCATTTTCGAATCTTTCTGGACTAGGTTGGTCACCTAACCATTCTAGTCATTTCTCCTAGTTTAAAATTGTATTTTAGGTAGTTTTTCGATTGCTCTGGGCTCCTTAGGAATCCCTAAGCGTCGAACTAGATCGACGCTCCTACAAAGGGGTGAGGGTAGCACCGATCATATTTTTGGTGCTCTGGTGTGTGTGCCTAGGGAGCGCTAGCACCCTATGGATAATCTTAGGGGAGCGTCGACGCAGAACTAAAAAAATGTTTCTTTTTAGGCTAAAAATACCCATTTTGTTGCTATAAGAGATTGACTAAAGGCTTTTAAATGAATGTTTTTGTAGTTTACATGGGTTAGAACCATGATTGAATGGAAAGAACACGAGCACGATCTCGATGATATCACCGCACTACAAAACCCTCAAGAAAGGGTTTCTTTGAGGAACTATGGCCTCCTCAAGTATTTCAAACTACAAAAGATGAAGAAAGAATTTGTATTACTTGAGTACCTGATTGGACTATGGGATGATGTCGAACATGCATTTTGTATTGGACCACAGTTTCTCAAAATTGAGCTTGACGACATGTAATGTTTGACCGGCCTCTCGAGAATAGGGGCTCCTATCCTTTTGTCCAGGAAACGGGAAAATTTGCAGCCTACCGAGGTGTATGTGGTTGACCACTGTATTCCAGGGTCACGATTAGTCAGGGGACAAATCATGATCAAGGATGTGAGAGATTTGGCACTAAGATCTATTTTATTTTCCATTACCAACTTGGCAGGTAGTACAAGTGCACATTTGGCTTCAAAATATCAAATGTCTTATGCTCTATAATGTGTGGAACCTAGATTATTTAACTTGAGTGTAGGATTCTTTTGGAACGTGAAGGACCAGATTACAAAGTGCGGGATTGGGAGGCATAAACAGTTTGGCTATGGTTCTTTCTTGGTTTTGTTCTTTTTAGAGAGAATACCCCAGATGCATCCACAAATTGCGCTGATGGAACAACTGACAACTGAGCTACGGATGGAAAGATGGACAAGTTTGTCCCTGAGATTGGGGACCAACTCAGAGTTCAAGATCACGGCTGACTTCTTCGCCTGGTGGAGAAGGCAGTTAATCGTTATCAAGGACTTTCCATATGCTGGAGTGGATTTTCGGGGTAGTGTGGACTTAGTGCTTCCAAAGGGTATCAACTGGGATATGTCAAGTACGAAAACCAAACCTTGTCATGTGTTTTTGATCTTGTATTTTATATTATTTTTATGTGTGAAAAGAGGGATTTTAACAGATGTTTTGTTTCATCGTGCAAATGGAGGCACATCACATCCGACATAGATGCCAACACTAGGGTGTCATGGAGACATGTATATGGTTTTGATGAATGAGGTGGCAGTGGGAGGACTCTGGGAGGTTGAGAGGAACCTCCGAGGTCTCACTATGGGTGTTCCACCTCTCAGGAGGTGAGACGTACCTCTTCATTTGCAGAGGCATACAATAGGGGTTCCTAAGAGTTTGAACCACTTGCTTCGATGAGTGGACTTTGCAGTGGTGTGCTTCTTGGAGCACAATGTGGTGCAGGACGACTAGGATCCGCCATATGTTTTGTAGTATTTTCATGATGATATCATGGGCATGAGGGCCCAGATATTTCCCTATTATGTACTTTTTTATATAAACAAACTTTTTTTATGATGCATTATAACCTCATTGACCTATTTTATTTATAACCTTGAACCTTGTCATGTGATTCATATTATTTTAAAAGTTTTATCTATGCACAAGATAGCGATCCAAAATATAATTTTCTAGCGAATTTGATGTTGTGTTGAGTTCTCTTGGTATGTGCCTGTATTGTGTAAATTCAAACATTTTCTCAAGACAATGAACTCTTAGGTGGAGACACAATAGGACAGGGTTTCGAATGGCGTGAACTTGATTAAGTTGACAAACCACGAGTTTAGAGTCTAGGTTGATGATTATATGAGATATACCTATAGAGGAGGCCTTGGCTAGAAGTTCAATGACAACGTGATATTCTTCCATGTTATTGGTTTCCGATCCTAGGAAAATGCCTCCTGAACTCACCAACTCATCAGAGTGGTAAATGACCCAAGCTGCAGAAGCAATGTTCTGGGTGTACCGACTAGTGCCATCTGCAAACCCATCAAATATGGGAAAGGGAGATGTCATATGCGCACACAATCACAAGACAAAGTATAAGCGGCTAAAACAAAATTTGCACACGCAAGAGAAAATACACACCAAATAAAAAAAAATATAGTACAATAGTGTACAAAGCACACATGTCAGGGGTTCTATGCATAGTACTTCTTGAGGTAAATCCCATTCCTAGGTTCACCAAGAGATATTCCATCGTAGTCAACTAGATCATAGGAACCTTTATGTAATACACATTTCATGATATAGGATCCATGCCACATAGGTTCTAAATTTCATGTCCCTAGCTTGTCGTGAGCCTGGTCATAAACGAGGACTAGGTCTCCTTCAAAAGAGGTGTGAGGCGGGAGTTCTATAGCGAGTTTCAACGAAGGTATCTCACACTCGATTGGTAACATTGCTTTGATGCCATATACCAATTGGAATGGAGTGAATCCAGTTCCATTTTTTACTAAGGTGTGGTAAGCCCAGAGGGAAGATAAAAGTTGTAAGTGATAAGAAGTTTTGTTTGTCCCCACCATCCATTGAATCATGGTTTTAAGGACTTTGTTGATAGCTTCAACTTGTCCATTTTCCTGAGGATAGTAGGGGGATGAGTTTTCATGGCTAAAACCCAACTTGACATGTAACTCACTCATCATATGGTTTTGAAAATGTGATCCATGATCAATGACAATGGCTTGTGGAACACCAAAGCGAGTGATGATGTGGTTAAAAATAAAGAGAGTTGCAGTACGACCATCGTTAATAAATGTAGGCATAGCCTGAAACCATTTAGTGAAATAATCAACAACAACGATGATATAAGTGCCCTCGGGCTGAGTTAGGATTACATTGCATACAATCAATGCCCCATTTTGTGAAAGGGACGATGGCAATAATGGGATGCAGCAGAGCAAGGTGGTTTCGTGCCTTATTTGTGAAAAACTTGATAGGGTGGGCATCTTTTGACAACCTCAATACAATATTTGAAGATGGAGGACCAAAAATAACCGACACGTAAGATTTTTTGAGTTGTAGCCATCCCAGAAAGGTGATCGCCGCAAGCTCCAAGGTGAAAGACGTTTAAAACATGCTCAACCTCATTGTGGGTTAAGAAACGTCGTAGGATAGTATCAATACCACGTCGATACAAAGTGTCATCGATGATAAGGTAATGTTTAGAATGGTGGCGAATACGACGACATTCTTCACGGGAGATATCGGGATGAAAACGTTGGGTCTGAAGATAGAGAAGAATATATCCATACCAAGGGTCTGACGTGCTAATGAGGAACACAGATTCATCGAGAAGAGAATCATTGGGCTTAGTATCTTCATCAACATGGGGAATATCACATATAAGTTCTGCAAAAACCAATGATTTTTTAGCTTTTGATTTGGCAAACTCGAGATCGAATTTTTGAAGATTAATGATCCATTTGGAATATTTTTTCCCAAGGACTTGATGTGTCAGGATATGGTACATCGGGTTCGAGTCCGCAATGACCGTGGTAATGCGTAACAGGATGTAATGGCGAAATCTATGGACGACAATGACAACTTCCAGAGCCAACTTTTCAACATGTGAATATCAGAGCTCGAGACTGGATAGACTCTTGCTCAGATAATATATCACATGGTCATCACCGTTAGGATCCTCTTGAACTAACACCATAAAAATAGTGGAAGTAGAGGCTACCAAATAAAGGATATAATCGCGTGCATAATTTGGAGGATGCAAGAGAGGTATATGGGCCAATGTGTGTTTAAGAGAATCAAAAGATCGTTGAGTAGTGTCATACCTGATGAAAGGAGTGTCATTATGTAACAATTGCATAAATCCTTTAGTAAGCTCGGCATAATTACATATAAAACGATGAAGAAAGTTTTCTTTCCCTTGCAAACTTTGGAGTTGGGTCAGATTGATGTAGCCGAAGCAACGACATGCGCTTTCCTTGAAGGAGATACAGGAGGCCTTGGGGCCGAGGATCTTGTTGATATCATTTCTGTTATAGAGCTCGTAATCGAAGCCCTTGGGCACTTTGATGGTCTTCGATGGATCTCCATCCTGCACAATGATGAGGTGATACGGCTCAAAGAATGGCTGCCACATTTCAATAAAATCCAAGTTTCGGATAGTGGGTATCACTATATCTAGCTCGTTCTTCAGGATAGCAGAACTAGAACCTGCCATTTTTTCTTCTTGAATGGATGGAGATGGATCTGAATCAACTTAGCTAAGTGCCCAGAAAGGAAAATGACAGGAGACACCACCTATTCTTCCACCCGGAGAAAGGATATGGTTTGGTTAAGATGTTGTATGTGCACCCATATATATATATATAAGGAGGAGCATTCTATAGCAAGTGATTAAGTCAACGAGATCTTGCCCAATATTCACAAAGGCTCCTTGGAATTGGGCTTTGCCAACGCCCTTCTTTGATGGGAGAGGTGCTACTTTTCGTACAATGTGCCACATCTTGTGCACCTTAAAGCACACCCCTCAGGGGGCTTTTACCAACTTTGAACGTGAGTGGTTATCCTAGTTCTTGTGCACATTAAACGAAGAGTTAAATAGCACCTTGGGTTTTTTTACCAACTTTACACGTGAGAGGTTATTGGAGAGTATCTTGCTTGTAAATTTTTAATGGAGTAGTTTATTTATGTAGTATTTTATATATATATATATTTTTAATTGGAATTAAATTTTTATTGATTTTTTTGAGCATATGAGTTTATTGATTGGGATTAAAAATTGTTGGAACTTCAAATTTGGGTGATTGAGTCTCTATAATTCTAGTGTCGGTGAATCCATATATACATTAAAAAATGCAATTTAAACATCAAAAAGGTAATTTTACCAAGATCTCTAGTAAAAAAGTTCAAAAAGTGAAATGTTTAGACAAAACCAAAAATATGGAGAAACTAGAAGAAGATTTTAACGATTTAAAATACATAGAATTTCGATCATCTCAAAAAATCTGGGCATTGGGTTCATGAAAAATGGGGCAAAACCTTTGAAAATGGGGCACATAGAATTTCTATCATGTGAAAACTTGTTTATTCAGCCCCATTTTTCCTTGGGTTTGGTTGTTACAAGTTTAGCCTATTCCATTTTTTAATGTAATTTCTACTTAAATTTGAAATGTTCTTTTTTTAAGGAGATGTCTTTGGATGAGTTTAAAATGTGTTTTTCTAAACAATATGAGGAGTAGATGTGTATATAATAGATGTATGAATAAATTGAAAAAAAAATGAACCATGTAAAGTGAATATTTTAAATATTTTGTCCAAATAATAATAAAAAAGGGTCATTATAAAGATTTATTTTAACTTTGAGTTAAACATAATTTTAACCAAATAATAATAAACAAGGCCATTACATAGATTTATTTTAACCTCATTGTTAATCATTTATTATTTTATGTTTCAAGTTTGTGTGCTTCAAGTTTTTTTATCCCTCTCTATACTTATTATCCCTACCATAGAGTATTGTATTTATCCTTTGAGTGTGTTTAATTTGCCTCACTAAAAATTTGTATAAAAGAATTTGTTTTTCTAAAATCTGGTTGGCAAGCTTCACGTCATTCAATGTTTACTATTAATGGAATTAGTGATCCTTGTATTTTAATCTAGCGGGTCTGTGTTGTTGCTAATTATACTAACGACCACGCTTAATGATCCTCGTAGTTTGATCCAACATTTAGTCTGATTTTATTTAGCATTGTGTGAGCTATGTTTAGTGCTAAAACACATTTAAAGAAGCAAAGTACTGATAACTCAGTCTACTTTATGTTAGAAAAGTGGGTGTGCTCGTTTAACCATAGACAATAAAGCAATATTGTCACCCAACCATAGGCACGAATGCCACCCCCGAGCACCTTGACCTTGACAGAGAGAAGAATTATGGTGGCAATTTAATAGCCAACCAAGGATAATGCACCAAGCAAAGATAACCAAGACTGATCAGAAAGTCCAACCCAGAAAGAACAAAATTGCAGGTTGCAGTAACTGCAGTTGCAACTGCTCCTCAGACTTGCGCACTACTAGATTTCTGCAGTTGCGACTTGTGTGTTCCAAATGAGCTCTAGCACCTTATATTTATACTTCTTTCTTCAGGATGTCTGGGCCAACTTCTCTTTCTGGAGGCTAAAGACTCAATATAAAATATTCTCTTTAGCCGACTTTACTTCTAGGGTTATGTCCAAGTCTTTTAGGGTTCTTCTTGCTTCTTGGAATATTCTAATCTCATCAAAGGTCACAAGTGGAGGTTAATACCTCTTGCAGCTACTATAATGTCAACACTCCCTCCTAGCTAGGGAGGTGTAAAAGGCAATGGTCCTTAACACAAACACACCATTCAATCGGTAGCATCATTATAGCCACACAGGATATCTCATGATCAAATCAAGGGCACCGTCAACATTATCCAATTGGATAATCTCCATGGCAATAAGTACAATGTCATTTGACATAACACAATTGTGTCCATCCATAGTAGTAAATAACTACTATACACTGGTACACAACCATACCAAGTAGCACACGACTACTAACCAGTGACACATAGTCACAATCAATGGAACACATCCACCACAGTAGTATACAACTAATGTCCAAAGACATACAGTCTCTACAACAATCATATCATCTGAAATCAACCTGTATAAACAATATCATGATACAAGTTGAGTCATTTGGGCCATTATTCCACTCACATCTGTGAGATTCTGAAGAGCATCTTCCCTCATACAGTAAAAGCATCAACCATGGGCTATCTGGACTTTTCTTCCCAAGCATGGAAGAATAACTGTCCCTGATTTTTTAGCCTAGACCATTCTCCTAACTGGGCCATTCCTCTGGCACTAAACATAGTGCAACCTAGATAGAATGAGTCTACCCTAGGGAATGTCTGTCCCTGATTGTTGAACCTGGACCATTCACCTAACTGAGCCATTCCTCTGTCACTAAACATAGTGCAACCTAGAGAGAATGAGTCTTCCCTAGGGAATGATTGTCCGGACCATTTCCTAAGGAAATGATTGTCCTGCACCAACCTCCAAAATGAACCATTCTTCAAAACTGCTCACAATTGTGAACTTCGAAAGAATGATTGCCCAACTAGGCGGACCATTCTACTTGACCACTACTAAGAGTGATTTCCAAGAAGAATGATTGTCCTAGACCATTCCCCCACACTTGCCACAAGGGGAATCACTATCTATGGTACATCAACAATCTATCAGACCATTTTCATTATGAAAATGACTGTCCGATCTGGACCATTTTTCGAATTGGAAAATGCATGTCCGTCGGAAAATCTCAAACCACTTCCGAATTGGAAAGGAAATGCCCATCCTGGACCATTTTCCAAACTGGAAAATGACTGCCCATAAATCAATGATATATTAGTGCTCCCTCCCAACTTGGAGAGCCATCTCTTCCCTTTCATGTAAGGGAGTTATCTCCATGATCCCCAACTTGTCTTGTAAGTATGCAAACTTTATCTTGGACAAAGGATTTGTTAAAATATTTGTTGTCTGCTCATCTGTGGAGATATATTGGAGCTTCACTTCTCCTTCCTGGAATTTATCTCGAATAAAGTAGTATTTGATTGTCACAGTATATTATGGTCGAATATGGTACTTGATCAAATAATTCAGAAATCAGTTTCCTTAGCCATACTGCTTATGTACATGCCTCACATGCTGTGATATATTCTTCTTCCGCTCTATTGAGTGCGACCAAATTCTATTTCCGGTTGCCCCAAGATATCATAGTAGAGCCCAAGTTGAAACAAATCCCTGAAGTAATCCTCTTGTCTTCTACACTCCCTACCCAATCTGAATCTGTGAATCCATGTTGTATATCACTGGATGAGGTATATATTAAACCATAGTTTAGTGTCCCACAAATATATCTTAGAACCTACTTTGGAGCTATACAATGCTCATGTTTGGGTTCCACCTGGAACTGGCTTAGGGTGTTTACAACAAAGAAAATATCTAGTCAAGTATTCACTAAATACATCAATGACCCAATCAATTGCTAATACAGGGACAAGTCTACTGGATCATAATCTAAGTCTCTTACTTTTCTTATATCCGTGGTCATAGAAGTGTCAATGGATTTGCAATCCATCATTCCAAACTTTTGAAGAATCTTCACTGCATACTTTCCTTGTCCAAGGAATACTTCACCATGCTTATGCCATATTTCTAGTCCCAAGTAGTAATGCATGAGACCAAGATCTTTCATATCGAACTCATAATCTAGTTCCTTCTTACACTGGGTGATGAGAGACTCTTCACCTGTCAAGAATAAATCGTCGGAATATAGTAGTAGAATCACAGGTGCATTGTTCATGACTTTGTAGTAGAGATTTGGATCTGCATGACTCTTGGAGAAACCAAGTCTTATTAAGTAGTTGTCTATTCAGGCATACCAAGCTCTTGGATCTTGCTTTAGTCCATACATGGCTTTCCTTAATCTACAAACATGAGTGTCTCTGGAGTGTACTTAAAATCCTTGAGGTTGTTCAATGTATACTTCTTCTTCAATTGCTCCATTGAGAAAAAATGTATTTACATCCATCTGATGTAAACTCCATCCCATGGAAACAATAAGAGACATAATGTTTCTAATAGAAGTATATCTGGAAACAGGAGCAAATGTCTCATCATAGTCTTCTCCCTCCTTTTGGGAGAACCCTCTAGCTACAAACCTTGCTTTGTATTTGTCCATGCTTCCATCTGCTGCATGTTTGATCTGATAGACCCATTTTGAGGTTACTCCTGATTTTTATTTGGGTCTAGGCACAATTTCCCATACATCATTTTTCATGATGGACTAGTGTTCTTCTGTCATTGCTTCTTTCCATTATTTCTTTTGAGTTGCCTCTTCAATTGTGGTGGGTTCTTCATTTAGAAGCTTTGTCATACATGGTGCATAGCTAGAGAATCTTTTGGGCTTTTTGTTTTTTCTAAAGGTGTCACTTGGGGCTTTGATTCTTTATGCTTCTTGTAGAGTAGCTTCAAGCTTGGTTTTGGGTACAATGATTGATTCAATAGGTTCACATGGTTTCATCGGATGATCAAGTTGTTATGTTTCTTCATTCTGACTTTCTGGGAGACATGTGCTTTCTTATTTAGGCTCTTCATACTATTCTTCTTCGAAAGTTTCTTTTATAGTTTCTTCTATGGATTTCTTGAAATCCATATTTTAATTGAAGGTTACATCTCTGTTGACTTCAACCTTATGTTGTTCTGGGATGTAGATTCTATAGGATTTGGATGATTCACTGTACCCCACAAATATGCCCTTCTTTCCCGAGGGTCCTAATTTCTTCCTTTTATCCTTTGGGATGTGAATGTAAACAAGGCATTCAAAGATTCTTAAGTGTTCCACATTAGGTTTATTTCCTGAGAAGGCTTCTTCTAGAGTCATATCCTTCAATATGTGGTGGGGCTTATGTTTAGAAAATATATTGTTGTCATGGTTGCTTCTCCACACAAATACATAGATAAACCTTGATTGTTCATATATTGTTGGCATGGTTGCTTCTTCTTGGAGACCGTGTAGCCGAAACAACGACAAACATTGTCCTTGAAGTAGATATAAAAGGCCTTGGGGCCGAGGATCTTGTTGATATCGTTTCTGTTATAGAGCTCGCAATTGAAGCCCTCAGACATTTTGATGGTCTTCGATGGATCTCCATCCTGCACAATGATGAGGTGATACGGCTCAAAGAATTGCCGCCACATTTCGAGAAAATCCAAGTTCTAGATAGTGGATATCACTATATCCAGCTCGTTCTTCAGGATTGGGGTAGCAACACTAGAACCTGCCATTTTTTCTTCTTGGATGGATGGAGATGGATCTGGATAGCTTAGATAAGTGCCAAGAAAAACTGAAGGAAAATGATAGCAGACACCACCTATTCTTCCATCGGGAGAAAGGACCTAGTTTGGTTAAGATGTTGTATGTGCACCCATATATATATTTATGTGTGTGTGGAGGAGCAGTCCCTATCAAGCAATTCGTCGTCAACTAGATCTTGCCCAATCTGCGCAAAGGCTCCTCGGAATTGGGCTTTGCCAGTGCACTTCATTGATGGGAGGTGTGCTATTTTTTCGTACAACGTGCCACATCTTGTGCACATTAAATCACATCCCTTAGGGGGCTTTTACCAACTTTGAACATGAGTGGTTATCCCAGTTCTTGTGCACATTCAACGGAGAGTTAAATCATACCTTGGGGTTTTTTACCAACTTTGCATGTGAGAGGTTATTGGAGAGTATCTTGCTTGTAAATTTTTAATGGAGTAGTTTATTTATATAGTATTTTATATATATTTTTTCTAATTGGAATTAAATTTTTGGTTAATCTAGATTTTTTATTGATTTTTTTGAGCATATCGGTTTAATGATTGGGGTCAAAAATTGTTGGAACTTCAGATTTGGGTAATTGAGTCTTTATAATTCTAGTGTTGGTGAATCCATATATACATTCAAAAATGCAATTTAAACACCAAAAAATGGTGATTTTACCAAGATCTTTGGTAAAAAAGTTCAAAGTGGAATGTTTAGACAAAGCCAAAAATAGGTAGAAACTCAGGGAAGATTATAAGTTTTAAAATTAATAGAATTTAGATCATCTCAAAAAATATGGACATTGGGTTCATTGAAAATGGGGCA
>ML838277.1:88318-106475 GCA_009831015.1 Picea engelmannii | reverse complement strand
CTGCATTTATAAGATCTTCAATTTAACATTTAAGAAGAGTTTCCCTAAACCCTAGACTCAAAGCCTCATTGTTCCTATTTTTAAAATCATGGATAAAAATAATCCCTTTAATTATAGGACCAATATTATTATCCCTCTTTTAGCCAAGTTATATGGAATTATTTTGGAAAGGAAGATCAATCAATGTATGGATAGAAAGACACATAAAAGAGTTAAAGGCCAGACCATATTTAGGAGCTATCATTCATTTATGGACCACCTTGTTATGCTTAGGATCATTGTAGAGGAGTGTACAATAATAAAACCAATATCTTGTGTCATTTCATTGACTTTAGAAAAGCATTTGACACCATGCCTAGAACTAACCTTTGGAATAGAACATAAGAGAACAAATTTCCTTTCAAGTTAAGAGTTTCTATGATAAGTAAGAAAACAAACATTATTGCAAAGTTTCAGAACATTGAGGGCTGACTGAAAGAAATAAATTGTGATATAGGAGTTAAGCAAGGTTTTCCCCTATCCCCTACCTTTTTTGGAAAATATGTCGACAAGTTAGAGGGTTGTTGGAAGAAGCAGGATGCGTTTTCACATCTCTAGATGGAATAGTTACCATCCTTCCTTTTTATGTTGATGACATTGTTCTTATTGTGAGGATTCTCTATGATCTCGACAAGCAACTAAAAATAATCAAGGTTTTTTTCTTTAGTATGGGTATGACTATTAATGTTGACAAAAAAACTATGATAATCAAATAAAAAATGATCATTTACGTTAATTTCATGTATGACACAACAAATTAGAGGAAATGGATTCATATAGATATCTTGGAATTGATCTACATAACAAGATTAACTAGAATTATAACATTGAGAAAATGTTAAATGGAGGGATACAAATTTAATATGGATTTGAAAACAATAGTAAATCAATGTAACTTTGGCTTTGGGATAGGAAGAAAATACTCTTTGAGAATCTTGTCACTCCTATTACCTTATAGAGATGTGAATTTCAGGGTTGTAACATCTCTAAAAAATCATGGAGAAAGATACACCAAATCCAAAAGTGTTTTATAAATTATAATTTTAAAATTAAGGTAATACAAGCTATCCTATCCTCCTCATAGAAGAAAGTCTTTCCCCCATTGAGAGCATGGATATGACTAGGTACTTAATGTACAAGAACATGATAAACAACATGGAAGAAAAGAGGCTTTCTAAGGTTGCTTCAAACTCTAGTGAAAACCATCTATGGCTTAACTGGGGTTGGCATAAATATACCATGTCTTGGCTCACTCTTGGATAAACAATTTGGGTATTGAGGAATAAGTCACTCTGTAGAATAACAATAATATTAAAAATATTATTACATCTAAATTTAAGGAGAAATTGCGGTGCAATAAATAATTAGAGGATATGAGTAAATTAAGATACTACAAGGAGGTGATCAACCCTAATCTAGAAGATCAAAAGTATCTCTTTGTTTTAACTAGTGTAAAGAAGAAAATGAACATTGCTAAAACATGAATAAACTCTCATGAGCTCCATAGTGAAAAACAACATTGGACAATTCCTAAATTGTTGTGGGTCAAAAGGATTTGTCAACTTTGTGACAGTAAGAGGGTTGAATATGAAAAACACTTTCTCTTAGAATGTCTTGTGTATAACCACATAGAATCTCAATTAAAAAATATTTTTTACAATACGGACCTTACTAACCTTTTAACTCATTAAACTATGGATTTAGAAATGCCACTCTTAAATCTTTTCAAGCACACAAACAAAATTCTAATGAAAACCAAGTAATTCCTTCTTTTAAAGGTCTGATAGACTAATGTTGGTATAAGTGTCTGTTAATAACCATAATCATCATCATCATCATAAAAAAAATTACAATGCAAATGTTGACATGAAATATGATGCATACTTTTTTTTTCTCATGATTTGAGTTGCATTTTGTGTCGAGTTTTAATTTGCATCTATGTTGCAGTTTGAGTCAAGTCTTGAATTGCATTAAGTTTTTTGTCACATTTGCATCAAGATTTAAATCACAATTTAGATAGATAATTCAAGCATGCTTTAAATCATTTTTTCTGAATAAAATGTTTTAAATTCTACTAATATGTACAATAACACTATAAGCATTTTATTGAAAAAAAAAAGGTTGTTCAGGAAACCACCTATGGGATAGAGTTGATATGCAGTCCTATCATCTGTTGGAAGCCAAATTTTTGGGCTCAGTTTTGCGCTCATGCGAAAACAAACTTATGCATGCTCATTCCATAGTTTTGCATGTGCCTAATGTAATGCACAAATAATGACAAATAGTGCACACTGGATCAAGTTTTGATAGTGCGCAATAGGCCTAAGAGATTATTGAATGCGCGTCGGTCCCAGTTTTGATGCACATTGGAAATCGAGGAGACATTGTTAGGATCCGACCCTAACCCCTCTTAGTTGGTCATTACTTAGCATGATATATTTTCCATGTAATAAAGGAGGATATTAGTTAATAAGGGATATTAAATAGATGTGAACAAGTCAATGTAAGAAGACCTAATAGAAGCTTCTGCTTCTAGAGATATCTTCCTCTAGAATGTTCTTTAGAAGATAGAATTAGTATAAATAAGAGTAGGGGGCATGAGAAAACTTGTATTGAGTATTATTGTAAGAGATCTATGCTCATTTTCGAGGTTTCCCCCTCGAAGAGGCAAGTGAACAAAAAGCTTTCTTGGTGCTATCAATATTATATTTCTTCTCTCTATTGAATGTTCCTATTATTCTTGGGGTATATTTGCTTGTTGTGTTATCTGTTTCAGGTTAATCATATTACAAGTGGTATCATATCTCTTTCATGTGCCAGCACACACCCATTTGTTTTTAGAAATTTGTAGGGTAGAGACTTGTTCCAACGTCTTTAAACTACAAAGATCTGTCATTTAGAGCATAAATCTGCGGTCGGGGAAGCATACACGCACAAAATACTAGAGGTTTTTAAGCTCACATTGTTGGACACCCTTGTAACCCCTGTTGGTACCCCTTCAAGTGGTAGCGAATCAGACAACACCTGTACACAATTTTTCTCTTCCTTGTACCTATGGTATATCAAAAGACCCTGAGGATATATTGAAACCATCCCTAGATAAACCGATTAGTTGCCTGAATGCTATACTTCCACTGAGAACAACACTCAGGAATATACTCTCTAGTACCTAGGTAATCGGGTAATACGACTAAAGGTACAATCGATCCTCCTTAGTTGGTTCCCTGAGATATTGGGCCGAGTACTACTAGTTGACCCTACACGTATATCATAGAGATATAACACAAGGCAAACCCTTGTTTGTAGGAACCCTGAAAACCTTTCCCCTTGGGAAAGAAGCAAAACAAGAATAACCGAGCTCTATTTTAGTGTAACCTTGCCTCTTGCTTTTGGGCTGTGAAATTACTACACATTTTTTCCTGTTAAGAATTTGGGCATTTTGACACTACAATATTATTCAAATCGGAGTATAACTTCGTTAGAGTAAAAAACAATTATAGTGGTGCTACCGACACCCTTATTTGGGACCTCTACCATTGTATTCCTCTCTTTGTCCCGATTGCAGTGGTACCTATAATTTTTTAGCCTATTTTTTCTGTGGACCTGACCCCCCTTCCCAACACCCTTATTGTCCACCTAGATCAACATACTCCTTATCTTTTTATGATCGTTGAGGTATCATTATACCTAAGCCTCCACAATGGCCCCTACTAGTCATTCTCATAAACTGGAAGAGTTGGACACTAAGGTAACAAAAATGTCCGAGGACATGGACCATATAACTAGGAGCCTGAACTCCCTCACCCAACAAATGAAAGACTTTGTGATGCATAGGAATGGAAAGCACCCTGAGTACCACTTTGAGGATACTCATTCTTCCCATTATGAGAATACCCATCTTTCCCACTTGCCTCGGGGTTCTCCAAATTCCTAGAATAAGGTGCCCAAAGTTGAGATGCATAAATTTGATGGATCAGACTCGGCCAGGTGGGTATTCCAAATGGAACACTACTTCTCCCTCCATGATATTAGGGATGATGAGACAAAAATCCATGTGGGGGTTTTTTACTTGGATAAAAAATTATGGAAATGGTGTCAATGCAATAATAAATTCTATCTAAGACAACCAAATTAGACCATTCTCACAAAAGGAGTATGTGCTCATTTTGATAAGGAATCTCATTTTTTGGGACGACTCACCAAGCTGATATAAACAAGGTCATTAGTAGACTTCATGACCACATTTGAACAATTGAATATCAAAACTGAGGGCTTATCTAATGATCTCTATCTTGAATGTTTTCTCAATGGCTTAAAGGACCCCATTTAGGATCATTTTGCATGCACCATCCTGTTACCTGGTTGCAAGTGAGAAAATTAGCATTGGAAGTAGAGACCATTCTTCATGCCCAACCCTTTCTTTCTGCAATTCCCACTCACCCTCGTCGAGGAATTATCCCTGCTTTGACACAAACTTTGAAGGTCCAAAATGTATCTCCAACAGCAATGGTTGAATGTCGTAAGCAAGGACTTTGTTATTACTATGATGAAAAGTATTCTCCAGGCCATAAATGTCGTGAACAAAAGTTTTTCCAGATTGATGGGCCAACTCCCACCTCCTCCGAGGATATGCTGTCAGATGAGGCTCCAAACTCAAAGGACACAAAACTAACTCCCCCCATCCTATATCCAGTTGCACCTCTTGTGGAATCGGAGGACCTTGTCATATCTCTCCATGCCCGAGTGGGTATTTTTGCTCCACAAACATTAAAAATAAAGGGCTACATCAAACATAGTCCAGTCATGGTGTTGATTGATAGTGATAGCACCCGTGATTTTATTCATTGTAGGGTCATTTAGTATGTCAATTTCTTTGTTAGAACAATTTCTAATTTTCAAAATATCATACTTAATGGTGGTATAATTAAATGTGGGAGTCACTATGAGAATGTAAAAATCCAAATGGGTGATTATAACCTGAAAAATCACATGTTTTACTTTTCCATGGGTGTTGAATGGATTCTCACCTTGGGACCGATTACCATGGATTATCAATAGTTATATATGAGATTTACTCAAGATTATCACACCTATACCCTATGAGGCTTACAAGATAAATCCCTAGAAATTATCGGTTCTCACTGGATGGGGAAACTCCTGAAGAAAGACCACCACAATGTGATTTCTCAACTTAATTCCATCCAGGTACATGATCAATCATCCCCAATAGTACATCTTGAACTGCAACTAGTCTTGGATAAGCACCACAGAGTGTTTGAGACACCCAGGGACTTACCCCCCTCTTGGGGTGAGCATGATCAAGCATCCATCTCCTTTTAGGTAGTCAACCCCCCAATGTACACCCCTACTTGTATCCATTTTCTCAAAAAAATGAAATAGAAAAAATAGTGAAGGATTTACTGGAGGTAGGTGTAATTCGCTCAAGTACCAACCCATATTCATCCCCTATTGTGATGGTATTAAAAAAACAAGGTTCTTGGCGCATGTGTCCATATTTTCACTCCCTTAATAAATTGACCATTAAGGTTTAGTTTCCCATTCCTATCATTGATGATCTCTTGGATGAACTCTAAGGTGCCTGTTTCTTCACCAAATTAGATCTTCTCTTAGGATTTCACTAGATTCAAATGAATGAAGTAGATATTCCAAAGACCACTTTCAAAACTCATGAAGGACATTATGAATTCTTGGTAATGCATTTTGGACATTGTGATGCCCCATCTACCTTCCAAAATATCATGAATAAAATATTGAAGCCCTACCTTTGGAAGTTTTTTTTGTTTTTCTTTGACGACATCCTCATTTACACCCACAATTGGGATACCCATATACACCATGTGGACAAAGTACTCCAATTGTTACAGGAAAATCAATTGTTTGTCAAAAAGACCAAGTGTCCTTTTGGGGCGAGTGAGGTCAAATACTTGGGACACATTGTGGGTCGTGAGGGGTTAATAGTGGACCCAAAAATGATTCAAACCATGCAGGATTGGCCGAGACCCATGACCTTGAAACACATTCGGGGTTTCCTAGGCCTCATAGGATATTACTGGAAATTTGTCCACGATTATGGAAACATTTCTCAGCCATTGAAGGACCTTCTTAAGAAGAATGCATTTAACTCGACACCTGCAACCAATCAGGACTTGACAAATTTAAATCAGGACATGTGCACTACCCCCGTCCTAGCAACCCCTGTTTTCAACAAAACAATTGTTGTGGAATCTGATGCTTCAGGCACCAGTATATGCACACTTCTAACACAAGAAGGTATACCTCCTGATTTCAATAACCAGACTTTGAGTGGCCACAATTTTGGAAAATATACATATGAAAAGGAAATGATGAACATTCTCCATGTTGTGCACACTTGGAGACTATATCCATTGGGAATCCGTTTTCAGATCAAAACAAATCACCATAGTCTGAAGTATTTCTTAGAGCAAAGGATATCCTCCCCAGAACAGAACAAGTGGCTGACCAAAATGTTGGGCTATGATTATGATATCAAATATAGAAAAGGCAAAGACAATGTAGTGGTAGATGCATTGTCAATACCATATGGCGCAAATCCCCTTCCCTCCAAAGGGATGCTCGACCTCCTGTTATTGGATCGTTAATTTCACTGAGTCAGAGCGACTCCTTGGGTCCTTGCAGGCACCCAACATTGCTCTACCCACACGCACAGGTCTCTTTCGCAAGTGACCACGACTATGACCGTGGGTTTACCTCCTTTGTGGTTTGGAATTCCGGGATATCCCAAATCCTTCCTTCACCTTTTCCCGAAGTAATCTTCTCCAAGGTTCCGAACCCCTGCCATGCGTCTCCATAGATTTTCCCGCCCCACTATGGTTCAGACTTCGCGAACTCTAGGCCTTCCGTTCACAACTTCCGACCTTATGATTCCAGACCTCCCCGATCTGTTGCCATGTGCTCTCATGTGATCAACGATCGAGATTGAATCATGAATTCAGACTTCGCGACTCGGCTTTTTTCAAGTTTTCAACTTGCCGAGTCTCCAAGGTACCAAAATACTTCACGATTCTCCTCCTTGCAAATTCTCCAGATCCGATGGTTTGGGATCATTTGCCTCCATCTGAGGATGAATCTTGCTCACTGGCTTTGATGAGAAGTTCAGGGACTCCTTTCCTTGAATATTTTCACCGCTCTCCCTCCTGAGCTTTCCTTCTTCAATTTGTTCCTCTGAACAATTGCTTCGACACTTAGTTGAGAATTCGATCTGTGCACACCTTGCAACAGATTTCTCTCCACACTTAAACCTTTGTGGATGACTTCACACTCCTTGCAACTGTTCTCCAACCACTTCTATATCTCATGACTGAATCACACTATCCTTCCTCAAATTTCGAGTCTGAAAAATCTGTCACGCACTCCTTGCAGACATTGATGCACTCCTTGCATATGTAGAAGTTACACTATCTCTTCTGAGCCGTCAAGTTGAAATAGAATCGATCACACACTCCTTGTGGACACTATGTACACATTGCACTCGCTCAGTAAAGAGAAACAATTGAAACTTATGTACTCCTCACAATGAATCATACATTCATCAAAGCAAATGCAGTGATTGATTCAAGAACAAAAATAACAGAGAATTGAAAAATAATAGAAGCTCTACCATTCATTTAGATAGACACATACTCCACACACATTTGGGACAATATATATCTGTTATATTCATCAAACTGAAACTTACGTACATTCATACAAATTTTCTCTGCATCTCCCAGCTCTTAGCTTACAATCGAAATCTATGTACTAGATTTATCCGCAACAACAAAAACTAACAACAACCTAACCTCTTCTTTTCTTACAATACAAATATTTATACAAGAGGGGCTCTATGAGCTTCCCTCACAAGATAAATTAGTGGTGTCAAATCACCATTCAAAATGCCTATCGAAAGGGAAAATTACAATGATGGAAATCTACTCCAAATCGGATGCAGATCCATTCTGTTGTCAACCACTGAATGGCGACCTTATCCCCAGCTTGTGCAAAAGCACACCATGGCTCTTCCATCTTGTCTTCATTAATTTCCTATATCTCGCCTTGGATTCTCGAGGAAAAAATGAGAGGGCGGTGCCTCTCCTTCCTTGAATGTGCACCACGTGTGTTAATTAGCTGGCGCGTGCTGAGGTGGAGAGATGCTCCTGCATCACCATATGAGGACGAAGGTTACCTATGTTCCTTATCATTACCACTTCCTAATTGGATTGAGTAAGTTCGACAAGAGTGGCTAACCCACCAAACTATATCACAGATAACTCAACGATTTCAGGAGGACCCTAACCCTCCCCCAGTCTATGCCTGAAAAGGCAATATCCTCAGGTATAAGGATCATTTGGTTCTGTCTACGACTTCAACACTCAAACCCTGAATCTTAGATGAGTTTCACTCATCTTCTCTCAATGGTCACTTAGGATTCCAAAATACATATGATCGTGTTCACCGTTCTTTTCTTTGGGAAGGCATCAAGAAGGACATCCTTACCTTTGTCACCGAATGTAATATCTTTTATCTGTATTTGGGAGAGGAACGAACTAATTAACAGAATGAATACAATACACATAGAGATATGAAGAACAACACAGATATCCAGTGAACAATGTCTTCTATTAAATAAATGAAATAGGTTGAAACTGTAAAATTGCAAAATTGAAACACTTGCTCGAATAGTGGTAGCTATCTCTAAGAAGAGATGTGGCTACTACATGCATACGTTTGAGCATAGTGATTAAAATGAGGCTCCAGAGGCCTTTTTGACATTACTCATGAATGCTAAAACCCTGTACGTCCAAAAACCTAACCCTAGGAGGTGAAACACCAAAAGTCATGTGGGCCCCTATGGGTAATTTGGTACCTCAACTTCCCAGGGTTGTAACTTTTTCATACGGCCTCTATTTTAGGCGTGTGATAGCCCATTGGAAAGGACTTTCAGAAGAATACATATAACACCATCAAACTTTGACTCTGTTTACAATGTGACTGTGGCAAGCCAAAAACACATTGTTTAGGGCTCCAAAATGGCCCTAGAAGTACAACAAGATGTGATGACATGAAAACATACAAAATAAGCCAGTTGGATTAGGTGAGAGGCCACCAATATCCACATGGAATATGTGTAGGGACTTATACATCCACATAAGTGTAGAACCTACAATTACAAAGAAGTACAAAATAACGTGCTAAACTAAAAACAGACAAGAGGAGCCAGTTGGAATAGGTGGGTGGCCACCAATATGCACATGGATCAATCCTCCCCCCTTAGGAAGAAATGATATCAATTGTGTTGTGTTCCCCCATCAGGTGAGGAAACTTCTATTGGATTTGGCCCCAGGTAAGCCACTTTCCTTGGTGTAGGAGTTTCCCTACCTTGAGAACCTGATAAAGATGGATCCTCTACTGGCGAGTGCCCTTGACCTGTGTGTTCACTATTTGATCAATGGATGCTTGCTCCATGCAGTCAGGGTTGAGCTATGTTGGTGTTAGTTGTTATTTTATCTCAGAGGTATCAAATAATGGTGGAAAATATGGACGAAGGAGGTCCACATTGAACAATGGGTGCAGGCCAAGGAAGGGTCAAGTGTTGAGCTCAAAATAATTGCTACCCATAGCCTTGGTGAAAGTATAAGGCCCATAGAGAAGTGGGAAAAGCTTCCGATGGGGCCTTGTGAGAGGCTCCTTCTACAAATGTAACTTGACTTTGTCTCCAACCTGAAACTGGTGTGGTACCCTGTGTTGATCATGGCGCTGCTTGTACTTAGCATTGGATTTATGCAAAATCTCCTGGACCTGTTGGTGGATGTGTTGAATCCTCTCAATGAATCTGGTAGCTTTGTCGGTCTCAGAATGAACATGGGAAGAATCTGTTTGTGTGGTGGAAAGAGGTAGTGTAACATCAATTGGATCCAAGGGTTGATGTTACACTACCTTAAATGGGCTATGGTCAGTAGAGTTATGGAGAGCCCTATTGTAATTGTGCTGAACATAGGGGATAATCTCATCCCATGTACGTGGATGCTTAGAGTTGCACATGTGCAAGATTTTCACAATCATCCGATTGATGACCTATGTTTGGCCGTCTTTTTGGGGGTGGAAAGAAGTGGATTTAGTGAGCTTGGTGTGCAACAGTGACCAGAGACCCAACTAAAATGTGTTCACGAACTTGTTGTCCCGATTGTACATGATGGTCTGTGGTATCCCAAAGTGGACCCACAGTCGTTAGAAGAAGAGCTTGGTAGTATCTGCCACTTTGCTATTCTTATTGTAGGCTGTGAGGATGGCCATCTTCTAAAACCATTCAACGAACACAAATACATAGTCATTGCCTTGCTTGGTGGACGAAAGGCCATACATGTAATCCATTGAGATTTATTCCCAAGTGTTGCAACCTCCTGGTCTTGGATCGTTAAGGTACTGAGTCAGAGTGACTCATTGGCTCCGTGCAGTACCCAAAATTACCTTACCCACACACACAATCTCTTCCACAAGTGACCACAACTATGACTGTGAGTCCACCTCCTTCGCGGTTCGGACTTCGGGGATGTCCCAAATCCTTTTCTTCACTCCTTCCCCAAGAACTCAAATCCGAGTCTCCAAACTCTTGCCACACGTCTCCTCAGATCCACTGACCCCATAATGGTTTGGGTTTCGTGACTCGCGAAACTCTAGGCCTTTCACCCACAACCCCCAATCTCCCGATTTTTGAACTCTTGAATCCCATTGCCATGTGTTCTCCTGCGATCAACGGTTAGGATTTAGTCATGACTTTAGACTTCACGATCTATATCCGTCGATTTTCAAACTTGCCGAACTTACAAAGTATAGAAATACATCCTGGTTCTCCTCCTTGTAACTTTACCAAATCTAACTGTCTGGAGTCGTTCACTTTCCTCTGAGAATGAATCTCATGCTCACTAGTTTCTACAAGAAATTCAAGGATTCCTCTCCTTGAAGATTTTCGTCGCTCTCCCTCTTGAGATTTTCTTCTTCGATTTGTTCCCCTGACCAATATCTTCGACACTTAGTCAGATTTCTGGTCTGTGCACACTTTGCAACAAAATTTCATTTACACTCACCCCTCTGTGAACTATTTCACACTCCTTGTGACTGTCGATGCACTCCTTCCAGACAAATAAGTTCCGCTATCTCTTCTGATCTTTTGAGTCGAAACAGACTCAATCACACACTCCTTACGGATGCTATGCACACCTTGCACTCACCCAATCAAGAGGACTCCTTGGGACTTCTCTACTCCTCAAAATGATTCATACATTTAAAAAAGAAAATGTAGTCATAGTTTCAAGAACAAAAATAACAGAGAATTGAAAAGTATAAAAAACTCTACCATTCATTCATATAGAAACACAACCATGCACATTTGGGACATTATTTCTCTGTTATATTCATCCAACTGAAATTTACATACATACATTGTTCTTCACTACTCCTCGACCTGTATTAGATAGGTTCAACTATTGCTCGGTTCTTCTCTATCCGTAGCAACAAATATCCATACTAATAAAAACAATAACTAGCTATCAACAACCGACAATAACCCTTCTTGGTAAATACTACAAATATTTATACAAAATAGGTGTTCTTCGAGCATTCCCTCCAACTACTCTACGCCACTTTAAATGGAATTAAAATCTATCAACTACTCAACACCTATTACAATAAATACTGCATCATATAGATAAGAGTGCAACTCCAAATCTGTATTGAGATTCGATCCATAAATAAAAATAAATTCCCCCATCACCTTTCGTGATGGCTCAGCTTTCAAACATTTAAGGACATTCATAACTCCAAAAGTTTTCTCAGATATTACATTAATAGATTGATCAGTTTGAAATTAAAAATATTTCAAAATGTGTGCTAGTGCACCCAACTGTCCTCCATGCTTATGCTTTGCTGGCGATGCTCCCGCATCACCAAGGCTTCTCGGGAGTAGGAAGAGGGGTGTATAATCCTTGATTATTGATGGTTGACTTGGCAATGGAATAGGAAGTGAAATATCTGATATAATTGTTGACATCTTGTCGAAGTTTTGGCCAATAAAAATGTTTCTGAAGAATGACCACAATTTTCTCCAGACCAAAATGTCCCGCCATCCGACTGTAGTGGTCTTCCCAAATAAACATTTCACGCTCACTTGTAGGAACAAAGAGATGGTCCAAATGGAACTACTGCAGGTAGGTGGACCACTTCTGATGGTGGTCGTTTTGTAATTTCCCCTGTGTCAGTATGAACTACAGAGACTTGTGGTCAGTGTGGATGATCATCTCCTTTCCCAGAATGTAATGTTTCCATTGACAATAGGCTTGTACAATGGAATAAATTTCCTTGTCATAGGTGGGGTATTTCCAGACAGTATCTGAGAGTGTCTCACTAAGGTATGCCATCGAATGACCGTGATGAGTGAGAACGACACCTACAACATAGTAGATCGGGCAAGGAGAGTATTGGAGATGAGCACAAGTAATGGTTGAGATCATCGAATGGTCATTGTTGTTCCTTACCCCACATGAAATTTTCCCTACCACCACCCTTGGTCACCTAGCTGAGGGCCCATTCAATATGGGAGAATCCCAACACAAACCGTCTATAGAAGTTGGCCAGTCCCAAGAAGCTCCGAAGCTCGGTTATTGTGGTCAGGGTTGGCTAGTCATATATGAATTGGATATTAGCTATATCAACATGTACCCCATGCTCATAAAAACTGTATCCCAATTTTTGGACCTTGTTCATTCCAAAAGACCATTTTTCCAGGTTGGCATATAGCTTGTGCTGCCGCAGATTCCTCAAAACCTACTGAATATGCCGCATGTACTCCTCCCAAGTTCTACTGAAGATGAGGATGTCATCCAAATATACCACCACAAAATATTTGGTGAAGGGTCTCAATACATCATCCATCAACCTCATGAAAGTGGTTGGTGCATTGGTTAATCCAAAGGGCATGAACAACCATTCAAAGATACCTTATTTAGATTTGAAGGATGTCTTCCATACACCAGTTGGTTCGATGGGAACCTAGTGGTAGCCAGACTTTAGGTCAATATTGTTGAACAAATTTACCCCCTTGAGTCAGTCAAGAAGGTCATCAGTCTTGGGAATTGGGTACCTATTTTTTATTGTGAATTTTTTAAGGATCTGTAATCAATCCAGAGTCTCCGAGTCCCATCCTTCTTCTGCACCAGTAAAATCAGAATGCTACAAGGGGAGGATCTGGGTATGATGTGCCCCTTTTGAAGAATCTCTTGGATCTGATGCCTGATTTCGTCATTTTCCATCAGCGAGAGACGATAGACTGGTCCATTAGGTAGAGGTGCATCGGGGGTCAGGTCAATTGGATGGCCAAGTGCGTCGGTACCCCTGTGGGTGAGGAGAATATGTCTATGCATTCTTCCATGATCTCGTCCACTTGCTTCTGCTACAAAGAGAAGATCTATGTAGAGGCCATGAATGTGGTGGTGACCTTCTGCTTACTGTGAGAACAGATCACAAAGAAGATGAACTTCCTAGTATGTGAAATGACCTTAATGCATTTCTTAGTAGAGATTAAAGAAATAGCGGTAGGCGACACTACCTATGGTATCTTGTACAATTGTTTACCTAAAGTAATAATAACATTTCAGGGTATAGACTCATACACAACATGATGCTTCCACAAATATGGATGTCCTAAAAGAACATCACAAACTTCAAGGGGAGAAATATCACACAATACCTCATCTTTGAAAGGCTTGATTCCATAGGGAAGATGTTGGCATAGAGACAGACACATGGTTCAACTCTTAAAACACATGAACAAGCCTTAACTACTGGCCCTTTTGGAAACACCTGCGAAGCAGATGTAGTCTCACCCGAAGTAGCAATAGGGGGTTGCAAGACACATGTGTCTACAACTAGAGGAAATACAAAGTGAATCTAGAACAACAACACACAACAATCTAGATATTCTTTACCAAGCTTAATCTTACTTTATAAGTTATATCTTAGATCTAACACAACAATGAAATAACAATATAAAAGAAAGAAAAGAACATAGAATCAACCATAGAGAACAACAAGATATACGTGGTTCACCTTTTCCCTAGGGATACATCCACAGAACTGTGTTTCTTGATATATTATATGAAAACATATAGTACTATCTGTGCACATAGCTTGCAGATCTCTCTCTCTCTTCCTCCCCTCCCTATGCACCCAGCTGTATGGTTGATCTTTGCACCTAGTCGAAGATATTACAGACTCAATAATTCTCTTGCAACACAATGATTCTCTCTCGACAATGGAAACAATTGAAAAACATTAAACATAACAACATGAACCAACCCTCCCATGTCTTCTAGATATTTATTTATACATTACATGGAAAAGCCTAGGTGTCAAAACCCTATATCCAAAACCCTAGGTATCTAAACCCTATGTCAAGTTGACCCATGCTTTAAGGGCTTCACCAGCCTATCTTTTCTTATTTTCCACGAGGTGCTCCAAAGAATCCATTGGTGGATTTTTTCTCTTGCTGAGTTGTCCCCGATCCATCTGATTTGCTGATCTGTCTTTATTGATCTTCTCTTTTAATGGCTCGATTTCCCTTACTTCACTCCTTCTTTTCTTCTTCTTTGACCACTTCGACCCATTCTCAGTTAATGTGCCTTCCACGCAGTTTGTACTTCTCTCTTCTTCCTTAATTTTTGCTTGCTTCCATAACCAAGGGGCAACAATAGACGACATTGTTCACTGACACAAATATCTCTTCCTTGGTGAATCCAACCAATGGTGTAGGGTTGCGGGTGTGGTGTCGTTGGCAGGTCCAACCGCTTGACGACCTCTGCTGAAAACATGTTCTTTTGACTGTCACTATCGACAATGAAATGAAGCGGAGTGCCCTTTACCCACATCTGTGAGTGAAAGAGGCGTTCCCCTTCCTTTGGTTCTTTTGGTTTTCTTGGCCGGACTTTGGTGGTAGCGACAATGGCATTAGGTTCAACATCGATAATCTGCTTCCCTCCTTCGGGATTTGATTCAGAATAAGAATTGGCCTCTGACTTAGAATACTTCGACTCGACCATGAGTGAATGCTTGGAGTGACATTATTCAGTGTTGTTCCAAGGGATTTTATGGTACTCACACCATTTTCTCGTTTCCTTCTTCGTCATCTCATTGCCCTTCTTGTGTTGTGGCTTGGACTGGTTGTCCTGAGAGTGGCCATATTTTCTCTGTCCTTTGCTTTTTGGGTTGGGGTCTCCTTTTCCCTACTTCAACTGTGAGGAGTTTGCAGATCCAAAGTATCGCCTCTTCTACTTAAATTTATTCTCGATCTTGACAGTGTATTTATAAGCCGTACCCAATGAGGTTATGTCCAGAAACTCCATTTCTATTTGAATGTATCTATGCAAACATCCATGGTATTTTAGCACCAGATGTTGCTTAGAGTATTTGATACCCAATTTGGTGCATAGGGTATGGAAAATATTGGTGAAATCTAGTACTGTTTGGTCCCTTTCTTGACATAGGGTGGTCCATCTGGTGTACTGGTCCTTGTAGCTTCCAACAAGGTAGTACTATTCTTTACCAGCATCCCAGAAGGAATCCAAAGTAGGGGAAACCAAAAATATTGTAGATTCCTCCTTGGCCCTTTTCTCAGAGTAAATGTCCCACTAGTCCTTAACATGGGGTACGACCTTGAGGAGTGAAAAAGTAATATTTTCTCTATCGGAAAAATTGTGGACCAAAAAATACCCTTCAAGAGATTCAAAAATTTATCTACAACATTCGCATCTATCAGTCCTTCAAATAATGAAATATCAAAATTTACATGTACCTTGAAGGGGGTTGCATGGCCTCTTGATGAATATGCTTCTCCTGTGGGAATTCGTCGAAGGATTTGCGTAAAGTTGTCCATCATTTCGTTCCTTTGTTGTGCAAGGGATTCCTCGAGAAATTTTTTAGAAGGATATCCTGCTCCATCATATTTATTTTTGTCTCCCATGGGTTTTGTTCAGGCTCAACGCGACCAATGTTGCAACAAATCGATTGGTTTGAGTCCCAACTTCTTGTACCCAGATCTTGTCGGGGACATGCACAAAGAAAAATAAATGAAGAGTAGATCACTCTGATACCACTGATCGAGATTTAGGAGAGAAACAAACTGATTAAAAAATTGAATACAATAAAAACAGATATATGAAGAACAATACATATATCCAGTGAACAATATCTTTTATTGAATAAATGAAATAGGGTGAAACTGTAAAACTGTAGAACTGAAACACTTGCTCAAATGGTGGTAGCTATATCTGAGAAGATATGCGGCTGCTCCATGCATCCGTCTAAGAAGAATGATTACAATGAGGCTCTAGAGGCCCTTTTGATATTACTTAGGAATTTGAAAACCCAAGACATCCAAAAACCTAACCGTAGGAGGTGAAACACCAAAAGTCATGTGGGCCCCTATGGGTAAGTTGGTACCTCAACTTCTTAGGGTCGTAACGTTTGTATATGACCTCCGTTTTAGGTGTGTGATAGCCAGTTGGAAAGGTATTTCAAAGATATACACATTACACCATCAAAATATGACTCAATCTATAGGGTGACTGTGGCGAGCCAAAAAAACACTGTTTAGGGATCCAAAATGGCCTAGGAAGTACAACAAGATGTGTTGACATGAAAAAAATACAAAATAAGCCAGTTGGATTAGGTGAGAGGCCACCAATATCCACCTCGAATATGTGTAGGACCTCAGACAACCCCAGAAGTGTAGAACCCACAATTATAAAGAAGTATAGAAGAACGTGTTGAACTAAAAATAGACAAGAGGAGCCAGTTAGAATAGGTGGGTGGCCACCAATATCCACCTGGATCAATTTTCCAATGCAATAAAGGTGAAATGGGTAAGACACTAGGATCTCTACAACCATTACCCATTCCAACTTCTATTTGGATTGACATCTCCATGGACTTTATAGTGGGCCTTCCAAAAGAGGATAACAATTCAGTCATCATGGTCATGGTAGATCGCCTCTCTAAGTATGCACATTTTGTGCCTGACCACACCCTTTTATTCCAACTATGGTAGTTTTCAATAAATGTTTGAGAATGTACTTGCACTATTTTGATTCAGAAAAACAACATTAGTGGGTGCAATGGTTACCCTTGGTAGAATGGTGGTACAACACTTCCTATCATACAACAACCAAAATGACACCATATGAAATGGTGTATGGCCAACAACCACCTACAGTAAATTCCTATCTTCCAGGAAAATCAAAGGTCCATGCTATTGATAAGTTGTTGTAATGTAGAGAAGCTTCCCTCGTGGATCTCAAGGATAACCTCCACATGGCCCAAAATTGTATGAAGCAACAAGATGACCAACAATGTTCTGAACGGGCTTTCCACGATGGTGATCAGGTGTTTATCAGACTCCAACCTTACAAGAAAACATCACTCAAATCCCATGGATACCACAATTTGGCACCCAAATTTTATGGCCCCTATCATATTATCAAACTTATTAGTCCAGTTTCCTACAAACTAGCACTTCCAACTACCTCCAAAATACATCCGGTGTTCCATGTTTACTGTTTGAAGAAAGTGGTGGGTCGGAATTTCAGGGTTCAAACCATCCTACCTGAATGATATGAAGAAAGATCCATTTGGATACAACTAGAATTTGTTCTAGAATGGGGGGTTGAAAATATGGGGAAAAGTTAGAGAGAAAATGGATCCATTGAGGAAGATCCAAAAATTGTTGAGATGAGGTGTTAAGGTCCTAACCCGCACATAGGTAGATCAATGTATTCGGATGTAATAAAGGTCAATATTAATAAGACCTATCAATAAAATAGAATAAGGCGGATGTAAGAAGACCTAATAGAAGCTTCCGCTTCTAGAAGGATCTTCCTCTATATGCTTCCTTTTAGTATAAATAGGAGTCGAGGGTATGAGAACCCTAGCTTGGATATTATTGTAACAGAGCGCTGCTCGATTGGAGGTTGCCCCCTCGAAGAGGCCTGTGAACATTACTATCTGATTCAAAGTGTTATTTCTGTTGCTATTT
>ML838277.1:41561-56702 GCA_009831015.1 Picea engelmannii | reverse complement strand
ATGTAGAGGAATTTGAGAGGGAGACACAGATGAGGGGTAGAGAGAGAGTGAGAGGAAGGGGGGACATAGAGGAAAGCAAGGTAGAGAGAGGTAAATAGAGAAAAGGAGGAGAGTGGGGGAGAGAGAGGGAGGGAGATTAAAAGTGATGGGGAGAGAGGGGTAGATGTAGGAGAGATAGAGATATAGATGGTGAGAGGAAAGGAGGGGTATGAAATTTTTTTTAAAAGGAAATAGGAGTGTGTGAGTGTTCATAGAGCATGTGCACATTCCTATAGAGCTTTCACATTCTTAGGAATGCGTGCACATTCCTATAACACGTGCACATTCTTAGGAACACACATACACATTATTTAGAATTCAAATATTTCTGGGAGGGAATGACAACTTTAGCATACTTGTGTGCTAACTTTCTTTCCTCTTATTTAGATTTGGGATGAGAAACCTAGTGGTTTGGTTTGGTTTGCAAATAGATAATTTTATAAAAACCTCTCTATATCTCTATTTTTTACGTTATTTTTCTATAGGATACAAAAATTTGTTATTGATAAAACTATACATAGATGGAGTCGGCTATGCAGATTCCAAATACATAATTTTTTTTTAAATAAATATTGTTTACTATTTTTAATCTATTTTTGTCTTCACATATATCTAAATCCTAGAATAGATACCTGTTTTATTTCTGCTATAATTTTTTGTTAGCTTAACCATTTCTAAAATGAGTTATTCAAGGATATATTGACCTTTATATATATATATATATATATATATATATATATATATATATATATTATAAATTTTCATAAAATACACCTCACTAGAACAATGGGTTCTCTACAATTATACAATATTTTGGAAGGAAAATCCATCATTAAGGTACTCAAAACTTGCACTAACAGAGACATATACCTTTATATTATGCTAAAATAGTTATTCACAATTTCCATGAATAAAAATTGTATATTTGGAAAGCTAATTCAATTTCCTAAGTTCTGTGTTTTTACACCATATTCAAATTCATTGTAAAAGTACCTTGAATAATCCCTCCAAATTAACAAATTATTGTTTTCCATGTTTTAATTTCCAGTAACTCGTCATGAGAGACCATCATTAACTTACACATACCCTTGAATTCTATTTCCATTCATCATCCTTAGATTCTATCCATATTCTTTTCATTATTTAATTAGTTGCATTTACATATAATAAAAGCATTCCAAAGTACTACTATGTCAAATCGTCTATCAACTATTCTCAAAAAGTAATTGTTCACATTTAAATCTTACATTCTTTACATAAAGGTTTTCATATTGTTATTTTGCATAATGACTTAGGATAAAAAATCAACCTAATCCTAGTATATTTTCATTATTCAAAGATAACAATTAAAAAAAAAAAAAAATTTAATTAAATATTCACAAGGTCATAATACATCTTAGTTAATTTAGATAAATAATAAATAATGTTTTTAGGTATTATATATTGTCTTAACTTTTAGTAAAAATAGAAATACATTGATAATGATTTAAATTATTTATATCTATATGAAAATAATACTTAGATAATGATTTAAATTATTTATATCTATAGGATTTATATGAAAAGAGATGGACATGCCACTTTGGTGTTTAAATTAGTGAAACAAATGAGGGTAAGTGGATTGAAATGATTTAAAAGAGAAAAGGTGAAAGTTAAAAAATATTGTTATGGTTATCATTTTGTCAAAGATTTATCCTAAGTTTATTACATTGGTTGATTGACACTAGATATGATTAAATGAATTGCTAGTACTCATAGCCGACTTAGATAATTTTAAGTGGGTTCAAAGAGTACACTCATTAGAGAGGCTATGCAGAGTGATGTATTATGATAATGCTAAATTGAGATTAAAGCATCAGGCTTATTGAATTGTAGGTTTGAAAATATATTAATGAAGAGTTACATTAACAATTGATTTAGTAGTTTTTGTATATGATTATATGTTTAAATTTTGACAAAGAAATGATATTCAAAATATTTTTTTAATTTTTTAATTAAAATAATAATTTTCAATGTACAACACCACACTCATTATATAAGTAATATTATACATCAAGGTTGATAGTTTCTTTAATATTATTGGATATAAGTGCCTGTAGAAGAATTTACATTAAATGAACAAAAAATTCATAATGAAAAACTATGTTAATTCCAACTAAATTAGAATGTTATGACTACATTACTTTGGATCTAACTAGATTAGAATGTTGTGATTATATTACTTTGGATCTTATAAAAGGTTCAAAAATCATTGTACAATCATGTTTATGAAAAAAAAATTAAACTATTCAAATGCATGAAGAAGATATGTAATAAGATAGAAATAATTATTAGATAATAAAAAAAAGAATATAATATTTCATTCATTATTAAATTTTATTTTATTTTATAAAAATAAAATTCTGTGTTATTTTATAAAAAGGATATGTAATAAGATAGAAATAATTATTTGATAACAAAAAAAATAACATAATATTATAACATTGTTATATTATAGTCCCCGAGGTGTACAGTCGGTGACGGAGTGTGTTGTTAAGCGATAAAAAATCCAACCATGTTAAGGGTTGGTGCGATCCCCGGGTGATTTTGACGGCTTTGATGCCCCTGAGTGGCGGTTTCTCAAGCCACAGGTTAATCGCAGGTCCTGCACAAATTAACAAACAAAAAAAAACATTGTTATATTATAACAATTTTATAATATAATATAATTTTATTTTATAAAAATAAAATTATGTGATATTTTATAAAGAAAATATGCAATATGATAGAAATAATTATTTGATAATAAAATAAAGAAAATAATATTTGATTGATTATTAAATTTTATTTTATTTTATTTTATAAAAATAAATTTATGTGATATTTAATAATAGTTTTTAAGAGAGAATGCATAAATTTTTATAATATAATATTTTTATAATTAATTAAAAAGATAAATTCTATTTTCTTTTTATATTGATTTATTTTCTTTTTCATAATCATAACCTAAAATTCTATTTATTTTTTCATAATTATTCATTTTCTTTCTCATAATCAAAACTGAATTCCATTTACTTTTTTATAATGACTCATTTTCTTTCTCATAATCAAAACTGAATTCCATTTACTTTTTCATAATTACTCGTTTCCTTTCTATAATCAAACTTTTTGATAGTAAATAATTGAAAAAAGCCTTTTCATAATTACTCATTTCCTTTCTATAATCAAACTTTTTGATAGTAAATAATTGAAAAAAGCCATTTTTTGAGTATAAATAATATGGACTACTTTAAAAGATAATTAATCAATTATTATATTAAGGCATTGATTTCCTGTACATATCTTATTAAGATGGAAAACTTATATATCAGAACATATCTTATTAAGATGGAAACCATATATCCAACTGCAATAATTCTTGCCAGGAAAAACCCCATGTTGTGAAGATTCCACCCAGAAGATAATGAGCTACTCCTACAGCACGTCCCTGTACAATGCTCAAGGCTCTGGGCTGGATAGCAGGAGCAACCTTCAATTTGTTATGGGCCCAAACGATAGATTCAATGAGTTATTGCCAATACCCACGGCCGCTGAATATATGGGCTTTGCATTGTCCACGTCATTGATATAGATAGAAAATGCATTATTATTGATATAGATAGAAAATGCATTATTATAGATAGAAAATCATTCCATAGATAGAAAATACATTATGATTGAAAACACATGAAATATATTTGATAAACTGCACCTGTGGCTAGTATCATTGGATGGATGAGATAAACAATGGCATGGATGTGAATATTTCCCTTCCAGAAATCCTACTCAGTCACCAACCCTAATGCAGCAGCACGCGGCCTGTGGTACCAACTACTTTACAGTGAAACCTCCAGATTTTTCACATAATTCCACTGTTCACCCGTATAACACTGGTACAAGGAGCCGAACATGCTCACATCTCCACAGTTATTGCATTCTGAACAAATCCCAGAAAGTCATGTGAGTTCTCAATGGGAACCCACTTTCCAGGGTTGTCGAACATGTAAAACACCTGCTCACCCCAACGGCTGGTAGAGCCGCTCACAAATACCTTGTCACGCCACACAGTGGCASAGGTAGCAACCTCCATACTTTCAGGAAGAGATGCCACCAATTCCCAAGCGTTCTCCTTACCATTATATCKCATCACTTGTTGGTTATGGAAGAAATACAAATGCCCCAAGGAAACTAAGCACGACCTCGGACATTCCCCAATACTCCACATATTCTCCACTTTGCTCCAAACGCCTGTAYTATGATCGAATACTTCGCTACTCTTGTCGAATCGACCCTGCGACTCTGTTGAATACCCGCTTATCACAGTGAATTTTCCATCCAAAAAGACTCCGTGGCATCGGTCTCGCTCTTGGTTCATGGGAGGCAGARCCTCCCACTTGTCATGTTTAACATCGTATGCCTCTGCAGTCCGCAGAGCATTTTTATTGTTCTCGTGTCCTCCGGCGACATAGATAAGCCCACTGGGAGAAACAGCGCAGGCGAAGAAGGATCGGATCCTCTCCATATCTGCTCCGCGGCGCCATTTACCCGACGTGAAGTCGTAGATAAACACAGAGTTCATTGCCTCCCAGCGGGAGGGATTCCATCCCCCAATCATAACCAGTTTCTGATCTACCCAAAAGCACTCACAGAAGAGGGGAATTCCATCGGGAAATTCGGGAATTGAAGGAAGCCGATCCCAGGCGCCTTGCAGAGGGTCATACAGAGTTAACCCATAAGCGCGAGTGGCCTGCCATTTATCGTCAGCCGAATTCCCTTTAGGAATAGCCTGAATCAAACATATGAACTGCTCGCTAGTCCCAGAGATCTTTCGGTCCTCGTAGAACTGCGGGCTACTCAGCATAGCCTCCCAGCTTCTGCAAACAGCTTTGAGCTTATCGTGTGAATTGTAAGAGACTTTGAGCAAGCATTCTCGACCGATTTCGTCTGGAATATTGGGAATAATATCCATTAACCCCACTATAAATACTTGGATTACTCCAAATTGAGAAACCAGACGATAATTAGAGAAACCAGTCGATAATTAAATCACAGATATTAAAAACTGTTCGACCATGTAAAATAGAATGAAGGGTATGAGCAAATAAACAGAAAACACCGGAGAATCTTACGCTGAAAACACTTGAAATCATCCCATAGAAACGAATGAAGGGTATGAGCAAATATGGGGAAAACACTAAAAATATTGCGCTGAAAATACCAGGAAATCTTGCGCCAAAAACCACTGAAGTGAATGCACGAACATAAAGAAAACAACGGAAAATGTTGCGCTAAAAAGGAGTGGAGGGTATGACCAAATAAAAGCTCGGCGTGCGTATGATATATAGAAAGTGAAGGCCAGAAATGTAAGGCAATCACACTGGCGACCATCAGCCGCCCGTCATCGTCAATGCTAATTTTTCATTTTTAAGCTCATAAAATCAGCCTAAGACATGTGCGCGCCTCGTCAGTAAGCCATTTATTTACGTTTCCTTGTAAGTAAGCAATTGCTTTACGTTTCCTCATGTGGAAGAATATATATATATATATATATATATATATATTTATTTATTTATTTATTTATTGGTAAAAGTTTATATTGTAATTGACATGAATAATTTATATATATATATATATATATTTGGTAAAATGTTATAGCATAATTAGAGATAGTATTTGGTTATATATAATTAAAGTTAAATATCATTTTAATTTTATTTATTGTTATTCAAAAAAATATTTACTTTCTTGTAAATATTAATATTATGTAAATACAATTATTTTTTATATAAAATTAAATTAATTTTTTTTTATTGTTTAATAATTTATATTATTGAAACATAAAGAGATATAATTTGACAAAAAAATAAAAGTTCATAAACAAAAAAAATTAAAAGAGATTAAAAAATATTAGATGTTTGTGACTTAGTTGATATGCAAATGTTTGGAAAATACAATATATATAGTTTGTAAGAACACATTAAATCTATTTCTACATTCAAGAAGTCAATTTAAACAATACAAAAATTATAACTTGGTGCAGATTGATGTTTTAGTTATTAAAACTCAGAAACAACTAAAATTATTATTTTATATTTAAAATTTTTAAATTCATATTATATATGTTTAATTGGAAGATATTTATGAAACCTTTAACTTTTATTTTTATACGATTAGAGTATAACTTTAGCGTATATAATTTTGAGTTCAAAACCCTTTTAAATTGAATAGGTGTTGATAAAGTCAAATGTAAGTTTTAGATTATTTTGACATCACAGATAATTTTGCATAGCACCTTGCCTTCGCTAAAGCGATCATTGTAAGTTTCAACATGAAATATCTCCCCAAAAGAACTAAAATATTCAAGACATAACTATGATATTCACTTTTAAAACAATTCCAAACATATTTTTCTTAGTAAACGTCAACATCTAACCTAGCTACTTACTTACAATGGTATGAGATATTTGTCGGGATTCAAAATTGTTTAGCTATGGACATAGAGAAACATTTATTTATTTATTTTACTTTTTTCTTCTTCTTTTATATTTCATTCTAATTTGTCAATAGATCTATTATTAATGTATTTTTCAATCGATGTATTATTAATGTAGGGGATGACTTTGGATTCCTTGCAATCTCTAAGTAATCTCTCAAGTAGAAGGAGACATCAATTTACATTATTTTTTTGTTGGATTATTCAGAGGGAAGTGAATTAATGATGATTAATTTATACCACTTTTAACCACAATTTATATTTCTTTTTCTCATTCAACCATGTTCATCAGTTCATCATCAATATATTATCATACCATAAACATTAACATCCATCAATACATAATAAATACATTAAAAAAATACACAATACACCAATATTTACGTGGAAACCCAATGCGGGAGAAAACCACATAATGTTTTTCTTATATGTCAAATAATTACATTCAAGGAAGCACAAACTTCCAATTCTCCAGCTCCAACAAGAAGGAGGCTCCAACCCCCTAGTTTCTTAAGCTCCAACCTGAAGGAAGCTCCAACTCCTTAATTCTTTGGCTCCAACCAGAAGGAGGATACAACCCCCTAATTTCACTGGCTACAACCGAAAGGTGGCTACAACCACCTAGTTCTCAAGCTCCAACCTGAAGGAATCTCCAACTCCCTGACTCTACGGAACCAACCAGAAGGAGGCTACAACCGCCTTTCCTTGCCCCATCCTACCGCCCTGAAATATAAATGCCAAATATAGACAACTTGTCGTTGTCACTGAATCCACCACTGCCATTGTCGAGATTCTAGATAACTCAAAAGGGTTCTCCAACTTCAAAAAACCATAACTCCCTAACCGTGAGGAGTTATGCGATGTACCACATATCACCGAAAATGGCATGACATGTACTATCCATAAAAAGTAACCTAATTTGAAAAATCATTGATCTTCATGTCTTAATTCCTCAAACAAACTTGGTTTCCTTAACCACACCTCTAGTGTAATGCCCCCATTCCGGGCCGGGCAGGCACTACTTCGCCGAATAACAATCTCATACTTAATTCTATATATAAGACATGCATTTAAGCAAATGAAACACATTTAAACTTAGAGTAACCATAAGAATTACCACTTATTATAAATAATCAATGGCTTTAACATTACTTCATATGCACAACAGAATACATGATAAATATAAATACACAAACATGCAAAAACATAATTAAAACATCATCTGGTACTTATCTTTGAAATGGTGTTAATTCCACCAACCAGGTGCAGGCCTTCCACGAACCTCCCAGCCTTAGACCACACTGTTCATCAAGCTCAGCAAAGGGTCACCCCCAAGCTAGAACTAAGCTCCACCCCCAAGGCAAAGAATCCTAGGCTAGGCTGAGGTTACAGGGTAAACACACAGTCACAAGGAAGGAATTTTCTTCCAGGAACCACTCATACTCACTGCTCACAGACTCTCCTTCCCCACATGCCTACTCCACCCTAGGAGTATACACCTTCTCTATCATCTAGACAGTACTTTGACTGCTAACCTCCCTTGCCTTGGGTTTCAACAACAAACGAGACTGGAAATCTTCGAGCTCTATGGCAACTACAGGGTTTCTTCCAGGAGTTATTTCCTTCCTCTGCGCACTCTCTCACCTGGAGAGAGTCGCTCACAGGCCCAGCAACCTATTCTTCCAACTTCACCACCTCTCTCACCTAGAGAGAGTGTTGTACTAACTGGCCAACTAGCCACACAGGACCAACACTACATGTCCACCACAATCAACGTGAATCCATACAGGAACACCCCAGGACAGCTACAGACAGGTGCAATAGCATAACCAAGCTTAGCAGGGACGGGACACTTCCGTTTTCTCAATCTGGCAACACGGGATAGACTCACACTCTGGATTCTCAAGGATGCGTGATGATTTGTCCATGCTGGGGTCGATTCAGACTCCATGGTTTAGAACAAAGAAGGGGTGTATCGGCTTTCTAGAACAAACATAAACTTTTTCCTCAAATCAACACAAGCTTCTGGTTCAGGGGATGTACGATTCAGAAGATGCACGAGGTCTCTTGCCGAGGTTGGAACGGTTCACGTTCAGACGGTTGGGTAGAATGGAGGCAGCCCCCCACCATGGCTCATCTCAGCCATTTTATTTGCATGGGCTTGGGTTGACACTTGTCACCCATGAAGCTGCATCCTTCCATCAGCGTACGTTCCTCCCACCATTTGGAAGTCACATGTCATTCCAAAATAACTTAGGATAACAACATATTATTCACATGTCTTTTTGGAATAATATTAAAATATTATTCCCAAGACTTAAGCCCTTAGGTTTAGCCACTAGACTCCACACTTAGCCCCATTTTTCCACCTTCCAGCCCCTAATCCCTTGCCCACTCTGTGGAAGCTTAGTCCCCCATCACTCATCCATCGTGTTGGCCTGCACGCGGTGGTGTTTATATTTTTATTAATGTTTTGCGTAGATACATGTACAACATCGGGCTCTTGCTCTTCAAAAATCAGGCTCTCCGGCCTAACAATCACATAAGCTCACCAACTTATATAAACTTGGCTCACCAGCCTATAAAACATTTTTACAACTCATTTCGTAAACAAGATTTACAATCGGGCTCAGCCTTGGGGACATTACAATCCCCCTCCCCTTATTTCTGCACTGTCCTCAGTGCAACTTTACACAACATCTGGAAGCTTTTCAAAATTTTCAAAAAGATGCGGGTACTCTGCCCACATAACATCTTCATGCTCCCATGTTGCGTCCTCAGGACCGTACCATGTCCACTGGTGTTATAACCCTAAATTGCACCACACGTGCTTATCTGGCATCAAGCCAACTCATATCCATTCATTGCCAAAGCCATACTAAGGAACCTCTTTGAAAATCCTTTTGAGTTAAGTCAAACACGCCCTAACTCACTATTGCACGCGTTGGAACACTGACAGGCCTACTACTGCACGCGTTGGAACGCTAGCAAGCCTACTAAAGCCCGCGTTTACCTAACAAAGCACAAAAACAGGAAAGTTTCCGACGGGACAAAAAGCTATGGGTCAGTTAAATCAAACTCCCAGCCATGCATGGACGAGAGTTTGTCCAAAACCCTAGCTCCTTCTAGCCTATAAAAGAAGGGGTAGGGGTACTATTTGGAGGAGGAAGAAGATAGCAAAGAAACTCTGCCCAATTGCCGAATCCATTTGTCCCAACCCTTTAGCCTTTCCTCAAGCCTAAGAAGAATTCAAGCAAAGCAGTTGGAGGACAAAGAAGAGGAGGAGCCCAAGATCAGGATCAAGGAACGATGGCCGATCTCTATCATTATCGTAAGTTGATTCATCTTGAGATTAATAAAATAATACTTTTCCCATCCCAATGCATGAGTTACATATGATTTATCCGATTTATACTTAATCTCTAACCCTCAAGTAGAAAAATAGCAAGAATGCATAGTGTTTTGTCTTGATTGTAGGATTGTCTTTGGAAGGAGAAGTGCAAGAAAACGGATGAAGCGCAACGGAGGATCTACACCAAACATCAGTAAAAAGGTTAGTAGGTCTTGTCCATGCTTGTATGTGAAAAAGGGGTTTGAGTTTTGGGGTGATAGGTTAAAAGTGATTTCTTTAGGGTCATGATCTGCATGCAAGCCTAACCCTAGCTTGCTAGTCTGTAGGGTATTATTTCCCCACAATAGAATTGGCGACTCCACTGGGGATTTACTCTTTAGGGTTTTTCGGATTTAGTTGAAGGTTTTTGGGTAGTTCAAAGAATTAGATTTTATGTTTCTTTGTTTGTTTGTTTTCTGTTAGGTCAGAGCTAGCAGGGAACCTGGTTCTTTATACCAGTTTTTCCTTTATTGTTTCTTGACATTAATTATCGGGACACACAGAGATACACACGGCCTGAAGAAGGCTTGCACGCGTGTGACCCACGCCCTAACCTTCTACAGCCCGCGGTTGAACGCTTACGGTGGTGGTTTCAGTAGCGTGTAGGAGTCAGAAAGCTTGAGAGGCAGTATCCCTCTTCCCTGTCAGAATTATCATTCTCAGGGGGCTTTCTGGATCCTGTCTGGGTCTTGCTAGTTCACAGTCTTGTCTCAGTTTGATTTATTGCGTGTTGTTATTCTTTGCAATTATTTTTCTTTTCTGTTAAAAAGAAGCATCCAAGCCTTCAAGAGACCCTGGTTGTCAATATCAGAGGCCTCTTCCAGGTCTGGGCTGCCTGTGTTTAGTTTTTTCTTGGATTTTATACATACACGTGGCCTGTGCAAGTGCAGCCCGCGGGTACCCGCGCGCTGTTGTAGGTCAGCACGCGTTTGAACGCGTGCTATTTCAGTAATAGTGGCGGGCTTGATTGGGTGCTTTTCAATCAGGGTGGGGCAGTCATCCCCTCCTATGGCGAGAAGTGTTCCTCTCAGGAGTTTGAGTCTAGGGTGGCACAGTCAGTAGGTTAGGGCCTCATACCCTTAGCCTGTTCTTTCTTAGTTGATTGTTGATGGAAAAGATAAAAAAAAGAAAGATTTTGTTTTATGGTTTTTAGACAAGCGTAGGAGCCGGTGCTTTCTTGATTGCCATTGTGCGTATTTGCTCTGGTTCTTTGCGAACTGCGCTTTAAGCCAGAATTTTATTTTTTTTTCTTGGTTTTGTGCTTGTCGGCATTTTCCTTTTGTTGCTTCATTTTGCACTTAAATAAATAAAAAAAAAAAATCTCTTTTTCATTTGCTTCTTTGTTTGAAGATTGTGTTGCTGCATCAATAGCTAGGAAGAAGTCTTTTTTCATAAAAATTTTGCAGTGCATTTAGCGCATAAGTAGCTCGCAGATTGAGCAAAATTCCTTTATGTTTGCTGCATGAAATCTTAGAAAATTCGAAAAGAAAAAGAAATCTTGCTTGGTGAAAAGTTGCTAGTTTTTGCATTTTTTGTAAAAATTTTGTTTCCTAGCATTTCTTATTCATTTTTCTTTGAGTCTTTACACACCATCAGTTTCACCTTCATACCTTGTGATGTAAAAAATCCCATAAAAGAAATGCTAATTTAAAATCTATCAGACTCTTTTGTTTGTAGGGTTCATACACTAGCTCAGGACTAGGGCCTTGGAATAGGTTGGAGAGTAAATTCTCTAAGGCCACTCAAAACCAAACATTGGAGTCTGTCATAGGGAGTGTAGAAGTCAAGTTACGTGAAAGTTATCTGGGACCCCCCTCTAACACAGGGGCTAAACACGAGGTCACGTAAGGAAAGGTAGTGGAGATAACCCCTCCAAAGCCGGACCAAGCATAGTGGAGAACACATATCGAGGATTTGTTGAGGGATTCCATCGTTTGAATTTGCCACGGGGCTTTGTGGGTCTCAAATCCATTCGAGGTCCTCAGTTGTCTTATGGATCATTTGCTCTCAATACCCTTGACAGGTTTCGGGCTTGATACCCTGCTCATTGTGGTCTACCCAACTATCGATTGTACCCGCCTGGTGACTGTTCGCGTGCTGGCAAACTAGTTGACAATATTTTATAGGGACATACACAGGTGAATGTGGGGGTATACCGCAGTACCTAGGACAGACATCGGGCCATGCTTTGCAAAGTATACCGGGAGGGTGCTTCCGTTTTCGAGTTGCACTTGCACTGGTAAGTTGCTCTAGTGTTGGTTGTTGTAACTGTTCTTCTAACTAGTTTAGTGTTTGCTTGATTTATCTCTTAGGGGCTTATTTTGTAGTGTGTGTTACTGTTTGATCGTGTAGAATACCTTAGCGTGTCGTGGATATTCTCACACAGTGGAGGATTCAGAGCTCCGCCGGTCACGAAGGCTTCTGGGCCTGCCACCGGTTATACTGGAGCCACCCCCGCCACCATTGAAGTGAAGGCTAGACCAACAAGGGTCTTTCGAAAGCAACCGAGTTACAAACCATTGAGCCCAAACAACTCCCGGAGGAATCAATCGCCAATCTTGGTCCGGTTAAAACCTAAACCACTGATACTTGGCCGCAATTTATTGTGCCAATTCAATTTTACGAAAGCCTGTCGATGCCTCACACAGCTATGGCAACAAACATTGTTACTTCCTCTGGGAATTATTCTATTCCCATCACCGTTGTCACCACAGGAGAAGCATCTCCTAACTTACCGCCGTCGGTCTGGGCCACCATGGTCTCGACCGCAACTACGTCGCACAGTGGACCGTCCCCATCTATCGTGGCGGCCACACCTCCCTTCACACCTAGTGTGACAGGCCCTCCGTTCTATTACGGTATGCCTAGTTCGGGCACAAGTCCTGCACTCACTCACTCCACTTTACATACTTTGGGTCTGGGGGCAGGGAGCTCTAACGCTCCTTTGTAAGGTCAAATTGGGGGCATTCCTGTTCCTTTTAATGCTTTTCCTTATGCTGGAGGTCATATCTCTCCTTCGTCCCCTTCGCTTGGTGGTCTGCATCAACAGTCCGTCGGGCAGCCTGCACACACAAGTTTATTTGGAGCCGGGAGTCAAGGAACACCTGCACAAACTCAACCGGTAGGTTCGTCACCATTTGTTTGGAACGAGACGTTTGGTAATAACACTTTCGCATCCACTGCTTTCCCATCTGGGGGCACACCCATTTTTGGACAGTCTACTCCGGCACAGGGTACTATTCCTGCGTCGGGGGCACATATACCAGGACCTTGGAACTCAGGACAAAGATCCATTCCTTCCTCTGGAATGTCGTTCTGGGGTAATTCTTTCCACAGTCAATGGAACCCCGGACAGACTTCTATGCCTTTCCCATCAGGACCGGCATGGAGTAACCCTTCCCAAAGTCCGTCAAACACGATGAATGCCCAACATCCTATGTCCTTTATGGGGAATCAGCCAATGATGTCTCCACAGATGCAAAACCCTTACACTGGTCAGGGCCATGGTTTCTACCAGAATCCGGGCCAACAGCCAAACTTTTCCTGGCAACCTGGTGCCAGTCAAACTCCAGGACCCTTTTTCCCAGGCTATCAACTGCAACCCAAACTACCATTCCTGGCGACGTTACACTTGCCCGATTTGACACGGTTGTTAAATGATCATATCTGTCACGATCCGCGTTGGCCTCCTATGCCAACGAAGTTGCCTTCAGACATTCCAAAGTTCGAGGCCAAGCCTAACGAAGATCCAGGTGATCACGTGACTACTTTCCATCTTTGGTGTTCCTCTAACTCACTGAAAGATGACTCCGTCCATTTGCGATTGTTTCAATGCACTCTTATTGGGAGTGCCGCGAAATGGTACATCGAGCTTGATCGCTCACGATATTGCTCTTTTGGCGAACTGGCTATGGCCTTCCTTAACCATTTCCAGTTACCTGTGAGATACGACGCGGGCACAGAGCTGCTTGCCAATTTCGAACAGACGACAGCGGACCATATCTCTGATCATATCCGAGAGTGGAGACGTCGAAAGAGTCTAATCAAAGTACCAGTCCCACCAACATTCCTGTTGGAGTGGTTCCTTAAGTCTTTAGTACCGCAATTATCCAAAGACGTCGCAACTTCCGAGGTTTTCTCCGAAGAAGATGCCATCATGAGGTCTCAACAGTTTGAGCTTATCTATTTTGAGTCTGGTCTATTGTACAACATCTTGCCAGATGCACCACGATCGATACTGGATAAAAACAGACAGAGAGTTGGACCACATGTCGATGGTATCGTTGGTTCGGCACAAACGAAGCCCGCTGAGCAATTGACAAAACAATTGCAACAGTTATCTATACAACACTCAGCGGCCAGCCAGACTATTGCTTTGGCTGCTCCTCCTACCCAAACATCGGAAGTACACTTCGTGCAGATGACTAACCCAAAGGCCACCCAGCAGCCTGAAGGGAAGAAAAAACAACACAAGAAGGGTAAGGGGGATAAAAAACCCACTGATAATGCTGGCGAGGGCACCACGGAAAAGAGGAAGGCGAGGTATCCATGCAACTTATGTGCGGAAGACCACCCGACCCATCTATGTCCTCGACTTGCAGAGGCCCAAAAGTTTGTCACACAGCAATAGCAAGTCGTGTTGACTAATCCCTTTCAGCATGGAAAAAATTTAACTCAAGCCTCTACAAGTGCCGAAGGGGGCAGCCAAGAAATCTGCCCTCCCCCAAACAATTCCTCATCCGCGAACGTATATATGGTTAGGGGTGATGCTTTAATAACGACTAGAGTGCACGACTATGGTAAACCAAGTGCCTCTGAGAATGACAAAGAAGCCGAAATCCCATCTCTTCCTCTATAGATTGAGAAGACGTTGGGAGAAACGATGACATGCATTCCAAAGGGTGCATTTAAGAAAGCTTCTCACAATCCAAACGCAAGGGCCGCCCAGAATTACTCTATGGTGGAAGATTTATCCCAAACCCCTTGTGCTATGTCCGCTTTGGAGGTCCTCCAAAGTTTCCCTGCTCAGAGGAAAGCCTTGTTGACTGCTTTAGGATCTACTGAGACTTGTACCCCGGGTACCATCATGTTAGATACGACTGACTTGAAACCTTGTCTCCCTTACCACGTCGCGTTTCAGATAGTAGTGGCTCATCCCACGAAAACTTTTACACGGAATATCTTCCGCACGGTGGTCGAC
>ML838277.1:20191-34669 GCA_009831015.1 Picea engelmannii | reverse complement strand
TAAGCTCTTTTCAGACTCCCTAAAATTGAAAAGATCGTCGAGTGACCTTATTCTTTCACACTCGTTAAAATGGTCCAGAAGAACATTCCTGACGGAGTCCATAGTTAATCTTTTTTCAGACTCCTTAAAATTGAAAAAATAGCCAATTGATCTTGTCCTTGTCACACTCGTTAAAATGGTTTTGAATTGACGTCTAATCGGTGCTAGTTTACCCCTTTTTCGAACCGACTAGACTATTGTCGAAAAAGGTACCCCAAGGGAGTTTCCTTTTATTCTTTTTTAGACTCTTTAAATATGAAAAACCACCGAGCTTACCTTCTCTGGGCTCGTTAAACTTACATCGAAGGATGTTACTATTGTGTGTTCTATCAACCGCATTTGCATCCTTTACCCATCAGCCTAGTAACAGTTTGTGTTTGCGTCTTAATACCTTTGGCCACTGGAGGATTTTTCCCTAGTATAATTTCCCTGGAACATCAGTCTTGTCATTGTGCCTTGAGCTTGTATGTTTGTTGTACTCGTTCCTCCATTGTAACGTAATACTCCTTTATTCTTTGTCAAAATCATCAAAAAGAACAAAAAAATCAAATATACCCCAAAAAGAGGATGGGAAAAGTATTTTCTTTATTGGCAGCATCATGAGTCGCCCTTGGATAAAGCACATCTTTTCATTTGATTCATCAGACTATGGGATGTAGAATGACCTTAGGAAGCTTTGCTCGTTATATAGAGTTGTGTCCTCCATCGTTTGGTTACTCTTCCAAACATAGGGAGAGTTTGCGTTGCCTCCTGCTTCGTAGACTTATGATTAACAGATATGTTGCCTAAGTCTTATCACTTGTTGTGCTATTGTCCAAGGGAAGTTTGTCACTGAGCCTGAGTCGGCCCCTCTGCAATATGTCCCTTGTCCGCATACCTGGCCATCCTGAACGTCCAATCAAGTCTTTGTTCGAAATCCCTGAAGCCTTCAGTCCAATCATCAAGATTATCAAGTCCATAACCGATGAGCCATCGAAGACCTCTGGGTAATGCAGTCATACACTCATATTACACTCCTACCCGAGTTTTAGAAGATTTTGAAGTTGTTGCTCAAGCTCTGAAGTACAGCCATCAGGCCGAATCAGCTTCTGGGAGATGGATACTTTATATGTATATCTTTCTGATTTCTAGATGTAGCTCCGTTGTGTATTATTCGCGGATACTCTTCATAGTTGTTGACATGGATATACAGTGTATTTGATTGGTATCCATGGTTCCATTTTATCCCGAGCATGGGTATGCCCGCCTCGGTGAGACATTTGATATTTTTGCAGACGGCACCTCCTGATTCCTGATTCCTGGGCTCACTCATTCAGCATATCAGTACAGATTGGTAAAGAATTGGAAATGTATTTCGGCCATCAGATGCTCTTCTGACCTCACACATTAGGGGGCATCTGTTATAACCCTAAATTGCACCACATATGCTTACCTGGAATCAGGCCAACTCATATCCATTCCTTGCCAAAGCCATGCTGAGGAACCTCTTTGAAAATCCTTTTGAGTTAAGTCAAACGCACCGTAACTCACTATTGCACGCATTGGAACACTGGCAGGCCTACTACTGCACGCGTTGGAACGCTAGCAGGCCTACTACAGCCCGCGTTTACCTAACAAAGCACAAAAACAGGAAAGTTGCCGACGGGACAAAAAGATATGGGTCAGTTAACTGAAAATCCCAGCCATGCATGGCCGAGAGTTCGTCCAAAACCCTAGCTCCTTCTGGCCTATAAAAGAAGGGGTAGGGGTACTATTTGGAGGAGGAAGAAGATAGAAAAGAAACTTTGTCCAATTTTCGAATCCATTTTTCCCAACCCTTTAGCCTTTCCTCAAGCCTAAGAAGAATTCAAGCAAAGCAATTGGAGGACAAAGAAGAGGAGGAGCCCAGGATCAGGATCAAGGAATGGTGGCCGATCTCTATCATTATTGTAAGTTGATTCATCTTGAGATTAATAAAAGAATACTTTTCCTGTCCCAATGCATGAGTTACATATGATTTATCCGATTTATGCTTAATCTCTAACCCTCAAGTAGAAAAATAGCAAGCATGTGTAGTGTTTTGTCTTGATTGTAGGATTGTCTTTGGAAGGAACAGTGCAAGCAAACGGACGAAGCGCAACGGAGTATCTACACCAAGCATCAATAAAAAGGTTAGTAGGTCTTTTCCATGCTTGTATGTGAAAAAGGGGTTTGAAGTTTGGGGTGATAGGTTAAAAGTGATTTCTTTAGGGTCATGATCTGCATGCAAGCCTAACCGTAGCTTTCTAGTCCGTAGGGTATTATTTCCCCACAACAACTGGACCTTTACAAGATTTATAGCTCGATTTTGGAGCTGTTTTATTTTCCTATCCAATATGTGCACAAGATGCACTTGCAGGACACCTTCTGGTTCCACCTGAATCACATTCCAGTTGATATCATGATTAGCATCAGGTATATATTTCTTAAGAACCGAAACATAAAACAGATTATGTACAGTCATAGATGCAGGTAATGCAAACATATATGCAACTGGCCCAATCCTTTCCAGGATTTCAAATGGCCCACAAAAATCTTGCTGCCAACTTGGCGTAAATTCCCAGCTTCAGGGAACTCTTGTTAGTTTTCACTTTCATGAAAACATGATCACCCAGTTTGAATTATCGGTGGGTTCTGTTCTTATCAGCATAACTTTTCTGCCTGTCCTAGGCAGTTTTCAAATTATGTTTAATTTTTATCATTTGGTCCTCCATCTCCTTGAGCAACTCTGGCCCAACTACTTCTCTGTCAGCTGGATTATCCCAGCTCATTGCAGTGCTTCACTTTCTTACATAAAGTGCTTCAAATGAGCTCATCTTCAACGATGCATGATACCCATTATTGTAGGTGAATTCTACCAAATGGAGGTAGTCTTCCCATCTTGATGGTTTGTCCATCACGTACATTCTCAGCATGTCCTCTATTACTCTGTTCACCCTCTCTATCTGTCCATCAGACTCGGGATGATATGTTGTACTAAAATTCAGATTCGTTCTGAATCCTTTGAATAGTCCTTTCCAGAAATTCGAGGTGAATTTTGGTTCCCTATCAGACACAATCGTTTTAGGAATTCCATGCAAGCGTTCCACTTATTTTAAGAAGATATCAACAACATCTACTACTTTGTGAGTGGTTTTCAGTGGAATAAAATGGGCAGCTTTTGTAAGCTTGTCCACCACAACCATGATCGAATCATGTTGCTTGCTTGTTCTAGGAAATATTGTAATAAAATCCATGGTCACCACTTCCCACTTCCATTCAGGAATGGGTAAAGGCTGTAGAAACCCTGTTGGGTGCCTATGCTCAACCTTAACTTTCTGGAATTCCATACATCTGACAATTAATTCAATGATCTCCCTCTTCAAACCCAGCCAAAAGTAATGGCTTTTGACTGTTGCCACAATCTTCTGATATCCAGGGTGTCCATCATACGTCACATTATGCATTTATTTTAGAATCACAAGTTTCAATTCCTGTACATTGGGTACATACACTCTGTCTTTACACAGAAGTAATCCATTAGCTTCCAAGGTGTAACTTTCCTTTTTCTGTGGTCTCTCACATCGTTGTAGCTTTTCTACTAGGTCTCTGTACTGCAAATCCGCATTTGGAGCTTCCAAAATTCTACCCTTGATATCGATCTTGTACATGCTAATGGTTGAAGTATGTAAGTCATGCACTTTTCTACTGAGTGCATCAACCACCTTGTTTTCCTTCCCCTTGATATGCTTGATATCAAAGTCGTATTCGCACAGAAATTTCGGCCACCTACTTTGTCTAGCATTTAAAGTCGGCTGACCAAACAAATATTTCAGACCGTTGTGGTCTGTTTTCAATTCAAATCTCCTTCCCATGAGGTAATGTCTCCATTTCCTCAGAGCGTGGATGATTGCTGCCAGCTCCAAATCGTGATTGGCATAATTATTTTCATGCTCTTTCAACTTCCTGGACTCATAACAGATTACAAATCCATCTTGGCTGAGAACTCCTCCCAACCCTTCCTTACACGCATCTGTGCACACCACGAAATCCATATTTGGATCTGCAATCCTCAAGATTGGAGTGCTAGTTAACATGTGCTTTAATCGCTGGAAACCTTTCTCACACTCTTTAGTCCACTAAAACTGTTTCTCCTTCCTTTGCAAAGAAGTGATAGGGTGAGCTATCTTTGAGAACCCTGTTATAAACCTTTTGTAGTAGCCCGCCAGACCCATAAAGGATATGAATTCTACCACATTCCTTGGCGCTAACCATTCTTAGATGGCATCAACCTTCTCAGGATCCACAGTGATCCCTTCTTATGAAATAATGTGCCCCAACTAATCGATCTGACTTTGGTAAAATGAGCATTTGCTCAATTTGGCATACAGTTGGTGTCCTCTCAACACTTGCAGCACCAGTCTCAGGCGTTGTTCATGCTCTTCCTCTGACTTGGAATACACCAATATGTCATCCAAGAAGACTATGACAAACTTGTCTAAATAGTCCCTAAATACACCATTCATCAAGCACATAAAAATAGCAAGTGCATTTGACAGTCCAAACGACACCACTGTGAACTCGTAATGACCATACCTTGTTCTAAAGGTGGTCTTGCTGATGTCCTCATATTTTATTCTTACCTAGTGATATCCTGATCTGATATCTATCTTCGAAAATCTTTTCGCACCCTCCAACTGATCAAAAAGATCATCGATCCTCCACAGAGGATACTTGTTCTTGACAGTTACCTTATTCAACTGCCAGAAATCAATGCACAACCTCAACATCCCATCCTTCTTATTCATGAATAGGACCGGAGAACCCCAAAGTGACATGCTGGGGTGAATGTACCCCTTCTTTAGAAGCTCTTCAAGCTGTAATTGCAACTCTTTCAGCTCTGGCGTACTCATTCTATATGGAGCTTTCGACACTGGAGCTGCTCTAGGCATCAAATTTATAGAAAAATCGATGTCTCTCTTCAGAGGTAGTCCAGGCACCTCCTGAAATACATCTTTGAACTCTGTGAGTGCCTCATGGTATTCAATCCTTGAGACTTCATCTCTGGATGCTCCCTCCACACAGGCTGCAAGTAATTGACAGCCTTTTCTGTAGCACTTCTTCAGCTGCATGGCTAAGATTTCTCTAACAGCCATAGCTCTAGGAATCCCTTGGACTGTTTTTCGATTCCCCTCCTCATCCAAGCATGTAAACCTCTTGTTACGAAAGTCCAGGAGGGCATGGTGTTGGTCCAACTAGTCCATTCCAATTAAACAGTCATAAGATCCTAAAGGCAGAATATTCAATTCAGTCTTCGTGCTCAATCCTTTCATGTCCACAGGATAGGACTTCACCAACTTAGCAACTTTCCTCTTGGTTCCTGTAGACAACTGCACTAACCAAGACTTTTCATGTTTGTTTCTTGATAAATACAAACTTTCCACCACCCTAGGATCTACATAACTATGGCTAGCCCCTGAATCGATTAAAATACTAAATGGTCGATTGTTAATCATACCTTCCAATTCAATCATGTGAGATTGAAATTATGCTTTCTTGTTGTCCAGGGCTGCATAGATCCTTGGCATTCTGCTACCCATATCCTCCACTATTTCAGCTTGTTGAACATTGTGAACGGTTCTCGCTTTATCTTTTCTTTGGGGGCAGTCTTGGTACCTATGGTTTCCTTTACATCCCCAACACTCCATAGGTGGCAGTTTGGGCATTTGTTCATCCACTTCAGCCTTCCTGGGCTCCCTAAAGGATGGTTGTCCATGAGGACTATTTATGAAAAAGGGAGGCTTGTTTCCCTTCAGCCTCTGCTCTTTCCTAAACTTCTTCTGATCATCCCAAGCCTTCTGAAAAGTAGGCCTTTCTCTTTGTTGTTCATACAAGCATTTTTCCCTTCTTATTGTTTCTTCCATAGTCTTGGAATCATCATACTAGATCTTGTCACTAATGGAAGGTGGCAGTCCACTCATATATCTCTAAATCTTGACAGTCTCATCTTTGATAAATGGAACATACTTCAGTAGTTCCAAAAACCTTCGTTTGTATTCATCAATAGTCATGTTGCCTATCTTGAGTTCGAAGAACTCCTTCATCTTTTTGTCATAGTATCTTTTAGTCATGTATTTCTTCTTGAAATGCCCCCTTGAACTCCTTCCAAGTGACATCTTTCTCTCTGATGTGTTGCACCTGCACAAACTGATCCCACCACATGGATGCTTTTCCTTTCAATTGATACATCACAATTCTTCCTTCTACATGAGAGGAATAATTCTGCAGTTGGAAATATTTCCTCATGCCAAGCAACCAGGTTTTGGCATCTTCCTCCTTCTTATTTTCTCCATAGAAAGTTGGAGGCTTGATCTTGTTCATCTCTCCCTTCAATTCATCCACTCCAAATCTTCAGTGTTTTCTGGTAGGGGACGGGCTTGAACTACTGCATGTCTCCCTACTGGAATTCTTTGGGGAGCGACGATGATGTCTGCTACCACTCCTCGATCTTCTTCTCCTCTTAGGGGTTCTGACACTTTTTGATCTTCTTTTCCTCTCAGGGGTCCTGCAACTCTCTGTCTTGCTTGAGTCACTCCCCTTCTCCAATTTCCTTTCTATTCTTTCCAGGCTCTTCAACATTTTTAGGTTGAATTCACCCTACTGATCCTTGACCCTCATGAGCTTCCATCTATTAGCTCGGCGAGCCTGGGCATATTTATGCAATCTTTCAATGAGTTTCATCATATGTCCTTCCTTATCCATCTCTTTTCCATGCCCAATAGAGTTTGATCCTTCGATTCCCAAGTTGGCATCCCTTCCTACCCTTTCGTCCTCTGTTTTGGAGGCAATTGGTACCTCTTCCATTTGTATACTTGGCTATCCTGACACCCATTGAACTCTGCACACACAACGTGCAGTCAACCGGAGTTTGTCAGGCCTTATCCCTTAATAAAAACCACAACATTCATTAACCAACGTGAATAAGAAAACGTTTCAAATTCACTAAGTTTTTTGAGCCCTGCTTGGCTCTGCAAATTTTCGGCACTTTGGTTTTCGAGGTTTTTGTCCACGAGGATCCAACAGTTAAATCCTCGACAATTCTTATGTCCTTCGAAAATTTTGGGATTTCGAAACTTCAGGGTTTTGGGTTTCGGGGTATTTGGTCCCCGTAGGTTCTCTCCCTCGCATCCCTCTTCAACTCCCGACTCCCGAACTTCCAACCTCTCTTCCTCTGGGTCCACAGCACAGTTTTCGCCAACCCCGATGGCACGTGGTATGTTTAGGAGGGTCCACGTCACCTTCGGTGACATCATCATGCCCACCATTCTCACTTGTCTTCTCGACTCACTGGCACGTGGTGCACACCCATGTGTCCATGTCCATTCCAAGGCAATCCAACGGTTAGACTTCTCTCAGATCTACGACGCAAATATTTTCGGCATTTCGGGGTTTCAGGCATCGGGAGTTTGTGCATCCCCACATCTCGAACTTCCATTTGCCAAAATTCTGAAATTACTGTCTACTCTTCCACTTGATCCAACGGTCAAGTTCCTCTGTTACGATCTACGGTGTAGATCGTTTCGGAATTTCGGGTTTCGTTATTTCGTGACTTGCAAAAACAAGGTTCTTCCCCTTTGGTTTCCCAGGTGCCAAAATGGCGTCCGACAGCCATGTCTCCCCCCTAATGGATGGTCCCAACGAATTCGAGATTTCACGTATCGCAATTTCCACGTTCCTATGCAACTCGAAAGGGTTTTTAAACCCTGCGCATGTTTTCCAGATCTGACGGTCATGAGGGTTCTCCTTTTCCCTAAACAAATAATATGGCTCCAACACTTCTAGTGTGGAGTCCTCTCTCCCTATGGCCAGATGCCACCCTAACTGCGATTTTATAACACCGCTACACCTCCTGAGCTTGGTAACACGGTCAAGTAACTCCTTAACACTCAGGAGCATTCAAAGGTCTGAAATTGGCCCTCCAGACACAATTTCTCCTGAAACCCTCAGTCCAAAGACCACTCAACTGGCCCATCTAGGTTCAGCATCGAAACCTTGGCTCTGATACCAAATTGTAATGCCTCCATTCCGGGTCGGGAAGGCGCTACTTTGCGGAATAACAATCTCATACTTAATTCTATATATAAGACATGCATTTAAGCAAATGAAACACATTTAAACTCAGAGTAACCATAAGAATTACTACTTATTATAAATAATCAATGGCTTTAACATTACCTTGTATGCACAACATAATACATGATAAATATAAATACACAGACATGCAGAAACGTAATTAAAACATCATCTGACACTTATCTTTGAAACGGTGGTAATTCCACCAACCAGGTGGCCTTCCACGAACCTCCCAGCCTTAGACCACACTGCTCATCAAGCTCAACAGTGGGTCACCCCCGAGTTGGGACTAAGCTCCACCCCCAACGCAAGGAATCCTAGGCTAGGTTGAGGTTACAGGGTAAACACACAGTCACAAGGAAGGAATTCTCTTCTAGGAACCACTCATACTCACTGTTCACAGACTCTCCTTCCCCACATGCCTGCTCCACCCCAGAAGTATACACCTTCTCTGTCACCTAGATATTCCTTCGGCTGCTAACCTCCCTTGCCTTGGGTTTCATCAACAGACATGACCAAAAGTCTCCGAGCTCTGTAGCAGCTACAGGGTTCCTTCCAGGAGTTCTCCCCTTCCTCTGCGCACTCTCTCACCTGGAGAGAGTCGCTCACATGTATTTTTTGAATAATATTAAAATATTATTCCCAAGACTTAAGCCCTTAGGTTTAGCCCCTAGGATCCACACTTAGCCCCCTTTTCCCACCTTCCAGCCCCTAATCCCTTGCCCACTCTGTGGAATCTTAGTCCCCCATCACTCATCCATCGTGTTGGCCTGCATGCAGCGATGTTTATATTTTTATTAATGTTTTGCATAGATACATGTACAACATCAGTCTCTTTCTCTTTAGCACTCAGGCTCTTCAACCTAACAATCACATAAGCCCACCGCCTTATATAAACTTGGCTCACCAACCTATAAAACATTTTTACAACTCATTTTGTAAACAAGATTTACAACTGGGCTTGGCCTTGGGGACATTACATCTAGGGTTATCGGAATGTGCAACTGGACATACTCAAGGGTTGACATCAATCTATAAGGGTTGACATCAATATACGATATCACTCTCCAAGGGTTGACATAAATGACAACCAACTGTCTATCAATCTAAACCAACTTTCCAACAATCTCCCCCTTTGGCATTCATGTTAACACCAACATTGATGAAAACACTTAGTCACAACAATACTCATGTTCATGCTCCCTGTGATCATCGTTCCTCGTCAATGTTTCTATCTCTCCCCCTTTGACATCAATGGAAAAGTGTTTCTCTCCTTGGATATGCTCCCCCTTACTGAACTCTCCTTGGGGCTACTCCCCCTGTCTGCACTGTCCTTTGGGTCGCTCCCCCTGTCTCCATGCCTCTAATTACTCTCTCTCTCCCTTTGAAAAAGGATTAACTTCCCCTGTCAATATTACACTGTACCTTCTCTAACCAATACCGGTTAAAATAGTATCTCCCCCTGTGGGTGTATCTCCATGTCCGTGTGCTACTAATAGTCCTTTCTTAGTCTCTCTCTCTCTCGGATGAATTCTCTGCACGTTTCTGTTTAGATCAATATAGGTCTTCCTATACCTACTTCTTTTTGGAGTTAGTTTCCATTGGTGCTTCCTCATGTAATCAAATTGAATATATAAAATTCATTCAATATTAAGCATCAAATAATCATCCAACATTCTCTAAATCAATATATGAATCATTCTCTGAACCACTCTTCGAACCACTCTCTGAACCAATCTATGAATACATTTTCTCATCCACTGTCACATGTCTATCCAAACCTGTTAATCCATCTATGTCCATATTTTCCGAGACTTTGAAACTCAACTATCCACAATATTGACCCATTTGTCACTGTACTATCATGAATTCATCACTGTTGCAACTGATTATCAAATGTCAAATGTGTCCACTGGTATTCTCTAATTCTATAAACCAAAATTTTCATATATGGAACAACCTGTGTTGAAGATATCTTTGTATGAATACAATCATAGAATTCTTCCCATGTAATTTTCCAACTGATAAATCTGTCATACTGTACTTTTGTTAACTGATTTCTTTGAGTCTGTCTACTCGAACTCTATAAGCTACTCGAAGGCCGATTCTTTAATCTATCCCATCTACTGCATAAACTCCCCATGTCTAATATTCATATTATCTGAGAGTCTCCAAGCTGAAAGGCTAAAAAAAATACCCTCTCTGATGCATAGTCATCTTCCTCTTCGTATGTGGATACATATTCCTTTTATTCCTCTTTCTGAATTATGTCACCATCCTAAGTTTTGACATCTTCTTCATCGTCTACTTGAATTCCGACACTTTCCACTTTTCCTGTAAATTCATCATGATCTTGTGTTACTGCAAATCCTGAAAATATGATTCCTTGGACTTGTTCTTCATTTGCTTTCTCCTCTTGTTTTTCACTTCTTCTCAAATCCTTCTTGTGTCTGTCATCAATATTTTCTTTCATGGGAGGCTTTATCACACTTCTACAATTTCGAGCTATGTGTCCATAGTTGTTTCATTTGTAACATTCAATATTTTGCGGGGCCACATAAGCATTTATTTCCCGATCATTTCTTTCATAAGCCCTATAATATGAAACCTTATGTCCAAAGTTAGTACAATAAAAAAATTGACTATAAATAAATTTACATACCTGGGAGTCAATGATATTCTTTGTGGTGTAGTCCTTCTGGGTTCTTGTATTGGTTGATCATGATTGACATTTCTTTGTTCCCTGAATGTAGAAGGTATTTTTTATTCATTCATTTATGATTCTTGTTGACCATGATTCCTTCCTTTGAGAACTTCTACATAACTCTTTTGTTCTATTGCTTTTTTCATGGAGATTGAACCTTTCTCAGTCTACATCTGGTTGTATCCTAGTCCAGACATGTCATACTATGGCCTTTGATTGTTGATGATCTTATCTAATGTCTTGGTTCTATCTCCTTGCATGTCCTTATTCTAAATTTATTTTCTTAGAGTGACTACTTTTGCTTCCAACCTTTCAATCATCTTCTCCTTCTTTCTAGCTGACTTCTGAGTATTTCTTCAATCCTTCTATCATATTCTACTTGGACTTTCAACTTCGTAATTATATTCTTGACTTCCTTTGAGTTGAGATTATGGGCTCCTTTTACTTTTAGTTCTTCCTTGAGTGACTTGTTTTTATTTCTTTCTTTCCTTAGTTCTTCTAAGGCACTAATTAATTCTTCTCTGAGATCAACTTCACCTTCTTCTTCAAAACCATCGAAGTTTCTTGTTTGATTTTTCCTATACATAAATAGTACCTTGTCTAAATCACTATCGGTTTCATCATCTTCATTAGATGAAGAACTATCTTCTCTTGAGTATATTTTTTTCTTGAAGACTTTCCTTTTGTCTTTCGTGTTTCCCTTTTGATATGTATTTTGTTTCTTGGGATCTTCCTCTTCATCACTGTTATCACTGAAATTTCGTCCACAACATTGCACGCAAATGGTTACATAAATGCATCAATTCCAAACACCTATTAGTCCACCCGCAACACCAAAATGCATTTCCAAGAGGCAAAAAACTATACAATTGGGACAAATTTGACATGTGCTAACTCGCTAAAGGAAGCGCACGCACATTGCGCGGACCAAAGAAGCCTGTAGAGAAAAAAATGTGCCATATGCGCGACTGTGTATGAGAAACGTCGCTCACTCCTATGAACAATGCATTTATGGTTCTTGTCAGCCCCTCAACCACTTATGGACCAGCTCCCAACTTGATTTGACCTTAAGATCTGAGCTAAATCCAAATGGGGAGCTAGTTAAGGACAAAGGGTGCCCTATATTGCCTTGAAAAAATGGTATAAATGGAGGCCATGGGTGCACTAATAAACTAATATTTTCATAGTATTGTTATGCTGCCTCAATCCTCCCTTGAGAATCCTCTTTTCTCCTTGGATCATTCTAGCAACATTCCAATAGGCCATTCCACTCACCTCTTGAGGGAATAGGCATTGATTTCTTCATCATTTTCTTTCTTTTCTACCATTGTAATAAGAGCTCTCCATTAGGGAACTCAAGAGCCCTCCCAAGGAGGAAGAGGGGACCCATAAATCCTCATTTCTCTATGGTGTTTTTCCAACTAATATAGTTATCTATTGGTGGCATAATCCTGGTCATTGGTTTATTGTTTTTGGTTCTAAAAGTTTCTTATACATTCTAGTTTTGTTTCCTTAGTTGTTTTTAGTTTGTTTACTTGTTTATTTCATGTGATTAGTTTGTTTAACTCATGCAATAACCTTTGTCTTGTATAGTAGGCCCAACTAGGCATGCAAGCGCCCTTTTTTTTCTCACCCAAGTGATGAAACAGACACAACAATCACAATCTAACTTCTTTACATAAGGACACTTATTTGAAAAATGACCAATTTTGCCACAATTAAAACATTTCAACAAAATCTTGCCTTTGTATTTATGTGTTCCTTATTGAAAATTTCTTATGAAGTTTTCCATTTCTTCATCTTCCTCTAAATCATCATTGCAACTACATTCTGACTTTGGATTTTTCTCTCTTTTTCTTTATCTTCTTGGATGCTTTAATGTTTCTTCCTTGTAACTGGGTTGTCCTGTTTTGTTCTCATTTCATAAGCGGTGAATATCCCATGTAGCTCATCCATGCTCAAGGTATACAGATATGATCTTTCTTCCAGGGATGAAATATTCTGGTCATATCTCATAGGTAGATACCTCAACACTTTTTGAACAATGATTTATTCCTTCATCTCTTCTCCCAAACCTTTGATGGCATTGACTGTCTCATCAAATTGTAGAAATTAGGAGGCAATATTTTCATATTCCTTCATCTTCAATTGTTCAATCTTGTCTCTAAATGTTTTAAGTTTGGCTCCCTTAACCTTGGTGTCTCCTTCATAGATATTCTTTAGTTTGTCCCATATTTATTTTGTGGAATCACAATGCACAAATTTGGTGTATACTGATTCAGTCAAACTGTTCAGGATAAAAATTTTGGCTCTAGCACCATTATCTTCAGGTTTCTTTCCATCCTTATCTGTCGAGGGAGTGGCAGGTGCTTTCTATCCATCAACTATTGATCACCAAACATCGAATGCTTGTGCCTCTATATATTTTTTCATTCTCTTACTCTAGAATTCATAGCTCTCGCCATCAAACTGTGGCACCCCAATTCTAGTGTAATCCATGATCTCCTTCCAGTGGTTAGACTTCTTCTTGAAGGACCTTCTTTGATACCAATTGTTGGATTATTGAGAGGGGGGGTGAATCAATAATGAACAATTTAGACCACTTTTAACCACAATTTATATTCCTTTTTCTCATTCAAACACGTTCATCTGTTCACCATCAATATCTTATTGTATCATAAACATTAACATCCATCAATTCATAATAAACAATAATAAACACATCCACACAATACACAATACACCAATATTTACACGAAAACCTAATGTGGGAGAAAAACACATAATTTATTTCTTATATGTCAAATAATTACATTCAAGGAAGTACTAACTTCCAATTCTACAACCTCAACTGGAAGGAGGCTCCAACCCCCTAGTTTCTCAGGCTCCAACTTGAAGGAATCTCCAAATCCCTAATTCTCTAGCTCCAACTAGATGGAGGCTACAACTCCCTGAGATCTCCAACTACAACCAGAAGGTGGCTACAACCACCTAGTTCTTAGGATCCAACCTAAAGGAATCTCCAACTCCCTGATTCTCCGACACCAACCGGAAGGAGGCTACAACCCCCTTTCTGTTAAGAACCAAACATCAATATAGCATAGAAAAACCTCAGGAAAAGTACTCAACACCTTGAAAAAGAGATAATTTCAGATAATAAGCCTCTTCAAGGGGGAAACCTCCTTTTACCCCACTTAAATGTTCAAGTACATGATGATTCAAAATGAAAATGTCACCTTGGTATATATAGGAGACTAGAAGGTATAATTACAACTAATGGCATAAAGCCGACATAAATAAAATAGCATTAATAATATAATATGCCCCAATTAAGGAGTAATGAACCAATATTAGGGCTTAACATGCCCCTCTCCTTGAGACAAGTGTTGTCCACAACGCTTGAGTAACTCTGGATTCTTTTGTATAAAAGACTCATCTTCCCAAGTGGAATCTTCAGGCGGTAGTTTCCTCCATTTAATGAGATACTCTGAAATGGATCTATTCCTCAGCTGGAAAATTCTTGTGTCAGTGATGGCTTCAGGCTCCAATATGATTTTTCCTTCCTTGTCAAGTTCTGGCAATATAGTTTGAACTGGGATCTTGTC